>OVAF01000586.1:3421-36407 GCA_900406245.1 Odontarrhena argentea | reverse complement strand
ATTTTAAATATATAATAATTGACTTGTGTAAGATTAATCTTGTTCGTTCTTATATTTTTTTATTTTCATTTTTCCGAAAAAAAATTTCTTTAATTGTTTTTGTCATAATTTTTAATTTAACATTTTCTTCTATTTTGCGTTTATGTTTAGCTTTCTAAATTTTTATTTCAAAATTATATATTTTGATATGAAATTTTAAATTTTTATGTTAATTTTTTTTTTGGGTTTAAAGTGTGAGTGTTGCCAGGTTCGAGGTTCAAAGTGTTAGTCAAATAGCCTCGAGGTTTAAAATGTTAGTGGATGTCACTTTGAAGGTTTTTTATGTCATTTTCCCATAAGAAAAATCATAGATTCACAAAATTAAAAACACGATAATTTTGACAAGGAAAAACACAATAACAACCGATCCATTGTGGATTCAAATGACTACACACAAAGTAATAACAAAATGCAAAGATGTTTTATTTAATCAACAAAAAGAAAAAATTAACAGAGGGCAAAAAGAAGCTAAAGGAGGATTGAATTATTTTCGTTGGTCTTTGACTCACGCCCATGGGGGTGGAGCAAGACTAACAAGGTGCCAAGGAGAGGTGAGTTAGAAGGCATAGTTTTGGTTTATGTGTTCACTAGGGTGGAAGGACATATATCAATAAATCACCATGTATCTCTTATACTTTTTCATTTTTCCTTTTATAACAATTATTATATTTCAAATTGCTATATATATATATATATAAATCACCATGTATTCTAATAAATAAAGTTGTGATCTTTATACTTTTTCATTTTTACTTTTATAACACAAACTATTATTATATTTCAAATTGTATATATATATATATATATATATATATTTTGCATATAGCCAAATGAAATTGAACTCGTTGATAAATGAAGCATTAAGGTTCTAAAATTACGTTTATCGATTTTTCTATTTTTTAAATGTGATAAATTTTATTTTTCTTAACTTCTTATAACATCATGTATTTATAACAAATAAATCAGAATCTCCCATACTTTTTCGCTATTCGTTTTACAACACGAACTATTATTTCATATCAAATTGCTATATAAACTTATATTTTTTGGCTCTTCGTTTTACAACATGAACTATTATATCATATCAAATTGTTATATAAACTTTATTTTGTGTTTCTACATATAGTCAAATGAAATTGAATTATTAGCATTTTCAAATTGTATTTACCGATAAATGAATTATTTATAAAATTATAATAAATCCAATTCCCCAAGAGAAAACCGTTAAATCAATATTATATCCTAAATGTAATTCGAAAATCACAATTTACAATTAAATCATACAGAAACGGGATCATGTTTATATCTAAGACATTTAGGAAATTAGCCATCACTTGGGATCCATCATGTTTGTGTAGATCGTCAATCGTCTGCATGCAATGATCCTTAATATGTTGACCGTATTCAATAGAAGGGACTCAACTGCAGAAGATGGTGACCGCGTTGACAACCTCATGTGCAAAAAAAGAGTAAAAGAGAAGGAGGAGAAAGGCTCAACCACATAACCGCATAACCAATACTCATCACTATTTGACCTACCCTAGCGTGGTTCAAATCCCCAGAGAATAATTTATTTTTATAATACATATCAAACTGATGGTTGAATACAATCAATTCTGTAAAGTAAGTTTTTATTTGTTATATATCAACATAATGTTTTGAATATATAAGAATAGGATAATTAAGTTAGCAACCTTGATAGGGCTTAGGGTTGGTGGAGGCTTTGGATTTTTGTTGGTCTCAAATGTAATTGCATATTCTTTATTAGGAAAGTATATTAAAACTAACATGAAATTTTTTTTTTTTTAGCCACACATTAATATTGATTGAACTACTACGGATTGACCCAATAATCAAATTCTGTAACCTGAAATTTATTTATGCATAAAATCTTACAAAAATTTTAAAAAATATTTTCACATATTTATTAGTTCGGTAGGAGTATAACAAAAGGAAACAATAAAGAAATCTCGAAAATAGATTTCGTACCTCTTATAAGTTTTAACCTTATGTTATAATTATTTCTGACACTGATAACATTCACGATGACGACACACAAAAGTACATTTCTCAATTTTGACAGTAAAATAAAAATCTCTAATAAGATGAGAGATTGTTGCATATCTAAGCAAGGCCCAAAAAAGTCAAAATTGAAGGCCCAAAAGCTGATGCATGTAAGCCACGTGGACACACACGCGTACCAAATAAACTCGTATCGCTCGCCTTGGAGACAAAAACATTTCCTAAAACAGAGTGATCGATTTATTTTACGAAAATTCACGCAGCCACGTGATGTCATTTACACACCCTTACCACGATCCAACGGTTTTCCTCTCTCCACGTGTCATACTCAGAACCTATCTCTATATATATAACAGAATATTTTTGTGTTTGTAATGAAATCTACAATCGAATATCTATGACTCCTTTAATCTTACTTTAACACTAATCAACGAATACTCGAATAGACAAAAATTCTTATTCAATCTAAACCACATTGTGTGGTTTAGGATTTTTTAAGTCGATAATCACAAATCGACAAAATGAAAGAAAACAAAATCATTATACTATTTATCAATGTATGTTGACTAGAAAGAATTAATATTTACTAGTTTTGGTAAACAAATCAGGAAAAAGAATAAAGAGAAATTAATTAACAACATTACTTTATAAAGTTGAATAAAATCCAAATGTAAATTGATTAATGCTTAAAGAAATAGTGAAGATATATACAAGTTGCACCAAATCCCACTGGCTCTCACTCTAGAAACAACCATGATAATAATATCTCTCTTTAAAAAGTAGTCACTGATTTTTTTTTTCTTCTGGTGAGTGAGAGATGTTATCTCCGACGTTGTTTCCACTCTTCTGCGCTTTGTTTCTATGTTTACCAGTCGCCGTCATCTTCACAGTTCAACGAGAACTCACCGGACTTGTCTCGCCGGAATTTGGTTTCCGTTCTCTTTCCTTCTTCTCTCGTAATATCCCTGAACTTTCATCTTCTCCGGTTGTTTCGATTCCGGTTAAGATTAAACCGCTGATTCCTAAAGACGAGGAATCGCTTATCCGGCTCGCTTCTCGGGTTAACCCGAATTTACCTCCTGGGTCGACCCGGAAAGTGGCTTTTATGTATATAACAACGAGTCCTCTTCCTTTTGCATCTCTATGGGAACAATTCTTCAATGGAAGCTCCAAAGATCTCTACAATGTCTACATCCACGCGGATCCGAGCCGAGATTATAACCCGGGGTTTACTGGCGTGTTTGCTAATCGGGTCATTTACTCGAAACCCACCAGTAGATACACACCCACTCTCGCAGCAGCGGCTCGGAGGTTACTATCTCACGCGCTGCTTGATGATCCGTTGAATTACATGTTTGCCCTAATCTCACCGTCTTGTGTCCCAATTCGCTCTTTCGACTTCACTTACAAGACACTGGTCTGGTCTCGTAAGAGCTTCATCGAGATTCTAAAAGACGAACCGTGGCAGTTCGAGAGATGGGCGGCGCGTGGGGAAGAGGCGATGTTACCGGAAGTGAAGCTCGAAGAGTTTAGAATCGGTTCGCAGTTTTGGGTTCTGAAAAGAAGACACGCGCGTCTGGTGGCGCGTGACAGGAAGATCTGGCAAAAGTTTAATCTGACGTGTGTGCGGGAAGACACGTGTTATCCCGAAGAGAATTACTTTCCTACCCTGTTGAACATGAGGGATCCACGTGGATGTGTACCTGCTACGTTGACTCACGTGGATTGGACTGTGAATGATGGTGGTCACCCGAGGATGTACGAACCGGAGGAAGTGGTTCCGGAGTTGATCGTGCGGTTGAGATTGAGCAGACCGAGATATGGGGAAGATGGAATCAACGGTTCGGATTGGTCAGTGAATGTGAGGAATGATCCGTTTCTGTTTGCGAGGAAGTTTTCTCCTGATGGGCTCGTGCCGTTGTTGGGTATGGCTAAGAGTGTGTTGTTTAATGACTCGGTCGGTGGTCAAGTGTGAATGTTTTTGTTGTAAATTTTTAGTTTTTAGTGTTTTGGTTTTTGTACGTGAGGTAAAAAATAATTGTAATTTTAATGGGTAGCTGGGAAAAACAAAAAACCCAAGTCTATCCTTATCCTTTTAGTGTGACTAGACTAAACTCGAATCTCATAATATCCTAATGGGAAAATGTCGTAACTAGGCACCAATAGTTCAATGAGACAGCAGTTTAGTGGATAATGTAGAGTAATTAAGTTGTTATTAGTAGTATAATAATACTGATTAATGACATTGTTATGTAAAGATGTTGAAATGGGGTCTGATCAGTTTTGCGGAAGATGAGGCTTAGATTCGTCAAACACTTGAGTTTGGCTGTCGCTTAAAGAAGAAACACACCCACAATCATCGTTATGCCTCGTGCTTTATTCCTTCTACTTTTCCCAAAGAATATGTAAAAACTTATTGAAATAATCACAAAAAGTTAATATGGACAATCCTTGAATCGCGTGCTAAACAATCAAAGAACAAATTCGTATATCGGGGCTTTAATTTCTTTTTGTTATTTAGGTCCGGCCGTTACATTGTATTGATGACTTTAGTTTCATATATAGTTTACGGTTTAGGATCATCATTTATATTTACGTTTGAGAAATTGCTTGAACCTTGCATTATCACTCGGGAATATATATGGCAGAAAATGAGTTCATATGCACGTGGGTCCTAGTTCCTCAAAATGGTGTGTTGATCTCGAATGCATCCCAGCAAGAGTAGTTTCAACATTTTACTAGTAATCCTTAATCTCGAGTTCAAGAGTTTTTCCAAGAAATATCATTAAATCTTGGAGAAAAGCTATGACTAAATGATTCTTGTGTTTTTTTCAAATTTATTTTGGGTGGGCGACCCTAAAAAATTTAGACCTGCTCTATAATCTATGCAATTCTGAGAGTACCAAGTAATTAGTAAATTACATACTCTTTCTCGAGCAATACTTGGCACCCAGCTCCTCCCACATCGAACAATAAGCCTACACCACTTCTTCTCCAGGTCCACACCGAACCATGAGCTCTGATACCAATTGTTGGGCTTTTCAAGCCCACCAAACTTCCCATCAGTATGATATTGTCCGCTTTGGGCCAAGTGGCAAAGCCCTCACGGTTTTTCCTTATTGGGCTCCTTCCCAAAAGGCCTCATACTAATGGGAGTGTCTTATGACTTATATATTAGACCTCCTTGTCTAATCTTTCCGATGTGGGACTTGGATTGATATCCCAACAAATTATAGTTTTAAATTTTGAATTTAAACTAAAAGGTACAAAGAATACTAACAGTTAATTTATCTTTTTGAAGATAATATACTTTTTTTTTTTAATATGCCTAAAAAACAAGTAATATAATATGGAATGACGGAATGAGTATAAATTAGTTATAAGTTTGTAACTATCTTAATCCAAGGCAACTCGAGCTATAATTGAGCACAAACACTTCTCAAGGGGTTGTACCTTTCTACCACTTAGCCCACCGAAACTACTTAGATGAATGGTCCATGTTCATCATTAGTTTCTTCTGTTTTATAGAGCAAGCCGTATTGAAGTCATTGTGTGCTACTTATTTTGTCTACAAGAAGTTCAGCACATATACACATTAATTTTTTTTGGGGGGAAATGTCATCATGAGTGTTTACATACAGTCCCAAATCTTTGTTTCCCTTATTATGGACTGTATGATAAACTGTTTACATTGCTTTCTATATTAACCACTGATATTAATTATGATTCGTTTATTTTCGCTAAAGAAACATTGTTATATAAGTCCTTAAAAAAAAGATGATAATTATCTTCAACATAAACAAGAAAGTCTAATGAACGGTGTGATTTTGGTTTTCGCCCAACAAAACCTCTAATGCTTATAAAAGCTTTCAAACACATTAGATATATAACATCCCCAAGTTTTCGTCAACGAGAAGGATCCAGCTAAGGCTAAGTCCAATTCCAAACCACCTTCCATAACATCCATCGCCGCTACAAAAACTATATACTGAGAAAGCTTTTAACACAAGATACGTCTTTTGTAAACCAACATTTATGGACCCTCAAAGCCTACAGTGGCAACTAATTGTTCTAAAGCCTACAGTGGAGGCGAAACACTTATAAGTTTTGGACATGGGAAAATTGACAATGCCAAAATTTCCGTTGCCACATATGATAAGACCACCGAGATGGTTGTCATTATCGAGGTTGATGGTTCGATACAAGCAGGAAGTTGAAAAGGGGTGGTTATCTTTTTTCTATGTTTAGACTTTACAGTGTGTGGTTGTTTATTTAAAACTCTGGAGGTGTGATGTTCAAATATAAAGAAAGATTACAAAAAACGTCTCTGTTATCTTTACGGACCACTACTACTGTTTATCAAATGTCAAACATCCATCTTTCCATCGTTGTTGCTTAAAGTTTTTACATCAACAATTTGTTTTGTTCTTTTGTGTTTGTGAAGAGAAAATATACTAGTAGCAAATTTTTGTCTTCTTCCTTTTTTTATTTTTTTGAAATGAATATATATATATATATATACTTGCCAATATAGAAAAAACTAATTCAATTTTTTAGCTTGATTATTGTTCACATAAAATTATAAAAACACGAGACGCTCAGTAAATGAGTTGCATGCAAGTTTATAATCATAAAAAGTTAAAACCTACTTCGACCAGGTTTAGATTTCTAATAGTCCTTCATTAAGCTAATATATATCTATTGATCTCAATACGAAAAAGTAGGTAAGTAAATGTTAAAACTCTTTAAATCTGAATTCACATTTCCAGAAATATTTACTCATAATTAGGGCATATGAGACATGGATTGGGTCAAATGAACTATCTTCAAAGCAAGGCCTAGACATTCGGATATTCGGTTCGGTTCCGGTTCTTTCGGATATAGGGGTTTAGGAACCAAATTGGAACCGTAATGCGTTCCGTTCGGTTTTGGTTCGGATTCAATCGGTTCAAGTGGGTTCGGTTCTGAAAACTAGGAACCTGTGTATAATCGAAATAATTTTAGAAATATTTAATCGAATATTTTGGAACCAAAAGACAAAAATACCCAAAATGTCATCCAAAGTATTTGAAACAGACAATGTTCAACTTCAAACCAACAGTCAACAGAAACAGAAGGCAAATTCAAATGTTCAAACCCATAAACCATAATATCAATAAACCATAAAGTTATAAACCATAAACCATAAAGAAAAACAGCATAACACAAATTGTCTATATGCACAATTATACATTATACTTACTGACATATATATATATATATATATATATATATATATATATGATGAAACCTATACAAATATACATATATGTTCGGTCCTATTTCGGGTATGTTCGGTTCCCGGATAATACCCGAAACCGAACCGATATCCATGGTTCTAAAGATTAGGAATCATCGGGTAAAATTGGAGGTACCCAAACTGATCTGAACGGTGATTTCGGTTTGATTTTGGTTCGTGTATTCGATTCCAGATTTTAAGCTCATGCCTAATCAAATCTAACATGAATCGATGAATAGTATTAGCACGCAAGAAAAAAAAAAACACCTAGAAGAATTTGCTTTCAAGTACGAGGAGTTCTGAAACTAAGGCCACTTCCAATAAGGAAGGCAAAGTGTTCCAATTTTCTCTAGACTCAAAATTCAATACATAGACAACACAATTAAACGAAAACCACAAAACCAGAAAACTAACACATTTCCCCTCCCTTTGAAAATTATTTTTGGTGTAAAAGTCCAGCCCATTAAGAAATTGAAAGTCAAACCTAATCTACACATTTTTAATCTACCCAATAAGGAAAGATTCGAATCGTTGTGTAATTAATTCTATTGCATCATGTTTCATCTCATTGTTATTACATACTAGTAATTTACATTGTGGTATTTTGTAAAAAGTAACAGACAATCAACGCATGTCAAAATGCAAAGATTCCAAACTCCAAAGCTGAAGATAAAAATAGTGGACAAGAAAAGCAAACCACAACTATATGCTCACAAGTCACAAGTCACAAGTCACAACTCATAAAAAATCAACATGTTTTGATCGATGTGATTAAGGTACTGTATTCTTTAAAAATTAAAATATGCTCTTCAACATCACACTTTTTACAATAATTTCATTTTTTTCAATAAATAAATTAATAAATTAGGAATGAACCAAACTCCGTTGAGAACAACAAGTCAACAACTGGAGAAAAATTCCAATAACTCCTTTGTAAAGTTTGGGCATTGATTTGGTTTCACATCACATNAAAAAACAAAAAAAAAAAAAAAAAAAAAAAAAAAAAAAAAAACATATATTTACAGTAGTGTTCGAACTTTATTAGAGTTTCGGACATTGCTCCCGTATCGACGGCTCAGATTTCTCCAAGTCACCTTAGACTTTATCTCTCCGCTTCAATCCAAACTTCTCTCTCTTCAGCTAAACTTCATTTTGACTCTTTCCGTGAATCTGTCACCGTCATATTAGTCGTCTCTACGATCTTCTCTCCATAGATCTCAGATCCCCTCCGCCGGCAAAACCATACCTCCACGAAATCCGTCGCCGGCGAACTACTCCCCCCGGATCTAGTCAAGAACCTCCCCAAATCGGTATTTTCTTACAACCTTTCCACCAAAATCTACAACTTCAAATTAGTTTCGATTTCGAATTTAGACCTGAGAAGAATCTCCATCCATTTCTCAACCAATCTGCTCTGTTTTGTTTGTGGGTTTTTGAAAAGTTTGTAGCTTTACCCTAAATCATGTCGCTGAGTATTCGGAAAGCGATTGGTGTGGTTAAGGACCAGACGAGTATCAGCATAGCCAAAGTAGCTAGCAACATCGCACCAGATCTGGAAGTTGCGATCGTGAAAGCCACGAGTCACGACGATGATCAATCAAACGAGAAGTACATCCGCGAGATCTTGAGCTTGACTTCACTCTCTCGTGGATACGTCCACGCTTGTGTCACCTCTGTTTCTCGCCGTCTCACCAAGACACGTGATTGGATCGTTGCTCTTAAAGCCCTGATGCTTGTTCACCGTTTGCTCAACGAAGGTGATCCATTGTTTCAGGAAGAGATTCTTTATGCGACAAGACGAGGTACGAGGATTCTCAACATGTCTGGTTTTCGTGATGAGGCTCATTCTAGCTCTTGGGATCACTCTGCTTTCATTAGAACATATGCTAATTATTTGGACCAGAGGCTAGAATTGGCTCTCTTTGAGAGGAAAGGCAAAAATGGTGGTGGTAGTAGTAGTAGTCATCAAAGTAATGGTGATGATGGATATGGTTATGGTCGGTCTAGGGATGATTTCCGTTCTCCTCCGTCTAGGGATGATTTTCGTTCTCCACCTTCGAGAACTTATGATTATGATAATGGTAATGGCGGTTATGGTGTGCCAAAGAGGTCTCGTTCTTTTGGAGATATGAGTGAGATTGGAGGAAGAGAGGATAAGAAAGCTGTTACTCCTTTGAGAGAAATGACACCTGAGAGGATTTTTGGAAAGATGGGTCATTTGCAGAGGTTGCTGGATCGGTTTTTGTCCTCTCGACCTACTGGTTTAGCCAAGAGCAGCCGGATGATCTTGGTTGCAATGTACCCGATTGTCAAAGAAAGTTTTAGGCTTTACGCTGACATCTGCGAAGTCTTGGCTGTTTTGCTTGATAAGTTTTTCGATATGGAGTATACGGATTGTGTTAAAGCCTTTGATGCTTATTCTAGTGCGGCTAAACAGATTGATGAGCTCATTGCGTTTTATAATTGGTGTAAAGACACTGGTGTGGCGAGGTCTTCTGAGTATCCTGAAGTTCAGAGGATCACGAGCAAGTTGTTGGAGACACTAGAAGAATTTTTGAGAGACAGAGCCAAAAGGGCCAAAAGTCCTGAACGGAAAGAGATTGAAGCTCCTCCTCCACCTCCTCAGGCAGAGGAGCCAGAAGTTGATATGAATGAGATCAAAGCCCTTCCTCCTCCTGAGAATCACACTCCTCCACCACCACCTCCACCACAGCCAGAACCAGAACCTAAACCGCAATTTACTGGCGATTTGGTTAACCTGAGAGATGATGATGTCACTGCTGATGACCAAGGGAACAAGTTTGCTCTTGCGCTATTTGCGGGTCCTGCCAGTAGTAACGGAAAATGGGAAGCTTTCCCTTCTGATAATGGCGTGACATCAGCTTGGCAGAACCCAGCAGCAGAGCCCGGGAAAGCAGATTGGGAACTTGCATTGGTGGAGACAGCAAGTCATCTAGAGAATCAGAAAGCTGCAATGGGAGGTGGTTTAGACCCGTTGTTACTCAACGGGATGTATGATCAAGGAGTGGTCAGACAACACATGAGCACCTCGGAGTTATCTGGTGGAAGCTCGAGCAGCGTAGCACTTCCTTTACCCGGCAAAATTAACAGCCAGATATTAGCTCTCCCTGCACCAGATGGTACCGTTCAGAATGTGAATCAAGACCCTTTCGCAGCTTCACTAACCATTCCAGCTCCATCGTATGTGCAAATGGCTGAGATGGAGAAAAAACAATATCTATTGACTCAAGAGCAGCAGTTATGGCAGCAATATCAGCAACAAGGAATGAGAGGTCAAGCTAGTTTGGCTAAGATGAATACAGCCCCAACTGCAATGCCTTATGGGATGCCACCGGTCAACGGAATGGGACCTCCTCCGATGGGTTATTACTACAACAACCCTTATTAATTTCATTTATATTTTGCTTGTTTTTTTGTTCTTAATATTTTTCGAAAAATGTAGATGATAACTCATATTCTTGTATTATTTCCTGATCTTGCCTCCTATCGTACTTGTGAGTCTTTGCCTCTTGTTGAGTTTGATTAATAATGCATTCAAAACCTTTTTCTTCTGGAATTTGTGTCTCTGTGAAAGATAAGATTATCATTATATCAACCGTCTTTTTTATTTTCTTTGTACAATTGTAGAATGTTGTACTAAAATTTGTCTTCATAAAATTTGATATTGCATACAATCGTAAGTGCTATGAACCAAAAATCAACGGAGGAATGTAGCTATCTTTGTTTACAACTCTTAAGAAGAGATTCTAGATTTATGAAACAGAGAGAAGCAGAAAATGTGTAACAAACCACGAACTGTTCTTCTAGAAACGAATCAGTAAAGACCAGAAGAGTACACAACTTCTTCTTCATCTTTTAGCTCTGAGAAAGGCTCTCCAACTTAACCTTCAAGACTGTGATTATGGTGTTGACTTGCAGAGCGAGAAACGTCGCCAATATCACGAAACCTCTGGAGATCAATAAACTCGAAGCCAATTCGAAAATGTTGAATGGGAAATTAGGGATTGGAGCATCACGAGTGGCTGAGCTAGGTATTGGAATCGACTCAGGAGACAAGATTAGGTTGGGGATCGAAGAATTAAGAGAGGCGAAAAACTCATCGGTTCCATAAATCACGACGGAACCATCATCAAAAACAGGAGAATCATGAACAGAGATATTGTTAATCCAGATTTTACCACCAGATCGTGAAGAGTTCGTGAGGACCAAATACGAATTAGGTTTCAGAGTAGGGATCGGAACGTGTTCTTCTCGGGTGAATCTCGCCGGAGAGAGCTGGTACTTGAGATCGAGAAGCGAAGGTTGGCCGAATCTGGTGAAAGCTTGATCGGAAGGTGCGAAGATGGTGAGTTCTTGGTATTCTTCGAGGGCAAGATCTTTGATCGCGAGCTGGAGAGTGAGTCCCATGGAGAAGTAACCTGAATCGGAGAGGATTTCACAGGCGGAAGAGATGGATGCGAGAGGAGAAACAGAGAGTGCAAAGAGATCGGAGAAGAAAAACTGGAGGAAGAAGAAGAAGAAGAAGGTAGTGAAAAGCTTCGACGCCATTGGAGTGTTCTTCTTCGAGCTCTCGCTTTTTTTCTCTGTTTTCTGTCAGGAGAAAAGCCGTTGCAGAGGGAAGTTACAACAGATTCAGTGCATGGTATAGATGGCGCGGGAAACAAGTGTGGGCTTTTTTTTATGGGCTCTCTCTTAGGCCCATTTTCTATGAATTTTTAAAAGTAAGGAACTGACTAAATTAGCACTTTTTCAACTTAATTTTCAAACTATTAATTAAAGAAATATATAGTAAATTTTAAAAAGAAAGACCATCGGGTAGAAAATATATATGTTACCATTTTAAAGGTATCAATTTTGGTAATACAACGATATTTTATGTCGATATATGTTAAGTGTTAGAGCGGTTTATGATAGATTGAAAAGCCGGTTAAAATGATATAGTTTAGGATAGGGGTGGGCAAAAATACCTAGAACCGAAATACCGAACCGAACCGAACCGAATAATGAGGTATGGTTTCGGTTTCGGATCCTCTTCAAATACCTAATGGTCTTCAATCTTTAAGTCCAATAGGTTTCGGTCTGGTACAGGTATTACCCGAAAACCGAATAAGAACCGAATAGACCAAACATTAATTTTAAGTAATTAGCATATATGGCTATTAGATATAAGCCTTTACCCAACACAACTCATGTTTTTCAAAAATCACGTAGGTTTTCTTCTATGTAGAGTTTGGTTTGTAAGGGAAAGAAGTTTATAAGAGTCTCATGGAAGTTATCTAAGTTCTTTTGCTTTTAAAATTTTAATCTTCTATTTCAGTTCTAATACTCAAACTTTAGATTATCAACTATTTTGGTGTTTTATTTTTTTTTGTTTCACTTTTAACTCTAAAATCTTTCAAATATAATTTTTTATTTCTAGTTTTGATTTTTCACTTTGACATATATAGGTTTTGATTTTGGTTTTTCGGGTATGAACCGAAACCGAACCGAACCATTTAGTAATTTTGATCTTTTATGGTACTCCTAAATGTGGTACCAAATCGAACCGAACCGAAGTAGAACCGAACCGTACCATACCGAAAATCATTTGGTCCTCTTATGGACCTTTTTTTATTAAAACCGAAATACCAAAATACCGAATACCGAACCGAAACCGAACCATAGAACCGAACGCCCACCCCTAGTTTAGGAGCACAACGAGACCAACCCGATATTTACCACTAACCCATTTCATCCTATGTTTTTTTTTTTTTAGTTTAACGGTGGCTTTAGCCTAAAGGCTAAAACTTAAAACAAAATCATTAAACCCTGTGAGTGAGCATTAGTGTTTCCATTTCCATTTCCACTGTTTCAGCAATGAAAACTCTCAGTCATGCATCATCATGTGACAATTTCTTAATCCTCATTTCAAAGGTTTTAGGTTTAACTATTGATTTAAAGAAAAACTGAGGTTTTTATAATAACTTAAAAATTTAGAGTGTGGTTGTTAATTTGAAACTTCGAAGGTGTGATGTTATGATATAAAGAAAAATAGCTACTTGAAAAAATTGTAAATCTACGGGACCACTACTACTTGTATTCATCAGATGTCAAACATTCATCTTTCCATCAATTTTTCAGCGTTGAAGTTTCCCCATCATTTTAATGCGGAGAGACTGGAGAGAATATAATACATTAGTCAAGCAAGCATTAATGGATCCATTTCTGAGTTGGATGATATCACGAAACATGAGAGGCGTAGTAGATGAATTGCATGGAATGTTCCAAATTGATATTTTTTATTTAAAAGGAAAAGGAACCAAGTGTCGGTGGAAATAATCAAATCATATAACACAAGAACGTATTGAAGAAGATGTTAGAATAGGTATTCAATGCGTACTACTTGGCGAATTAAATTTCCATAAAGACAGTTCTGATTACAACTAAAGCAAACCCAACCATTCTAACTTGTAGAAACCTAACACTTACGATTACAAAATTGTATAAGTTTAAAAAAAGAAAAAGAAACCAGAAAGCAACAGATATTGTTGAGCACAGCTTCACCTAACTGGCTAACTCTAACTTAACCTAACAATTTTGAACTAGTGGAATAAAGAATAAGGGCACCACAGAAAGGTTATGATGACAAGAATCTCATGTTTCACAAGACAGGAGGCATACAAATTTTCGATTAATCAAACTCAACAAGAGGCAAAGACTCACGAGTTCAATAGGAGGCAAGATCAGGAAATAATACACGGATAATAATAATACAAGAAAATACGATACATCATCTACATTCACTGAAATATATGTAATAACGAAGACAGACCAAAAAAACAAACAAATGAAATCAGTAAGGGTTGTTGTAGTAATACCCCATCGGTGGCGGTCCCATTCCGTTAACCGGTGGCATCCCGTAAGGCATTCCGGAAGGGGCGCTGTTCATCTTAGCCAAACTAGCTTGACCTCTCATTCCTTCTTGCTGATATTGCTGCCATAACTGCTGTTCTTGAGTCAATAAGTATTGCTTTTTCTCCATCTCAGCCATTTGGACATACGAAGGAGGCGGAATGACTAGTGAAGCCGCAAAAGGGTCTTGGTTCACTCTCTGAACGGTTCCATCTGGTGCAGGGAGTGCTAATATTTGGTTGTTGGTTTTACCGGGTAAAGGAAGAGCTACACTGCTTGAGCTTCCACCAGATAACTCCGAGGTGCTCACATGTTGTCTAACTGCTCCTTGATCGTACATCCCGTTGAGCAATAACGGATCTAAACCACCTCCCATTGCAGCTTTCTGATTCTCTAGATTACTAGCCGTCTCTACCAATGCAAGTTCCCAATCTGCCTTCCCAGGCTCTGCTGCTGGGTTCTGCCAAGCCGATGTCACGCCGTTATCAGAAGGAAAAGCTTCCCATTTTCCGTTATTACTGGCAGGACCCGCAAATAGTGCAAGAGCAAACTTGTTCCCTTGGTCATCGGCAGTGACATCATCATCTCTCAGGTTAACTAGATCCTCGGTAAATTGCGGTTTAGGCTCTGGTTCTGGCTGTGGTTGAGGTGGTGGTGGAGGAGTGTGATTCTCTGGAGGAGGAAGGGCTTTGATCTCGTTCATATCAACTTCTGGCTCCTCTGCCTGAGGAGGAGGAGCTTCAATCTCTTTCCGCTCAGGACTTTTGGCCCTCTTGGCTCTGTCTCTCACAAACTCTTCTAACGTCTCCAACAACTTGCTCGTGATCCTCTGAACTTCAGGATACTCAGACGATCTCGCCACACCCGTGTCCTTACACCAATGGTAAAATGCAATGAGCTCATCAATCTGTTTAGCCGCACTTGCATAAGCATCAAAGGCTTTAACACAATCTGTATACTCCATATCGAAAAACTTGTCAAGCAAAACAGCCAAGACTTCGCAAATGTCAGCGTAAAGCCTAAAACTCTCTTTCACAATGGGGTACATTGCGATCAAGATCATCCGGCTGCTCTTGGCTAAACCGGTAGGTCGAGTAGACAAAAACCGATCAAGCAGCCTCTGCAAATGACCCATCTTTCCAAAAATCCTCTCAGGTGTCATCTCTCTCAAAGGAGTAACAGCCTTCTTCTCTTCTCTCCCACCTCCAATCTCACTCATATCTCCAAAAGAACGAGATCTCTTAGGCACACCATAACTGCCACTACCACTCTCATAATCATAAGCTCTCGAAGGTGGAGACCGAAAGTCATCCCTAGGCAGTGGAGAACGAAAATCATCCCTAGACCGACCATAATTATCATCATTATTACTGTGGTGACTACTACTACCACCACCAGTTTTGCCTTTCCTCTCAAAGAGAGCCAATTCAAGCCTCTGATCCAAGTAATTAGCATACGTTCTAATGAAAGCAGAGTGGTCCCAAGAGCTAGAGTGAGCCTCATCACGAAAACCAGACATGTTGAGAATCCTCGTACCTCGTCTTGTCGCGTAAAGAATCTCCTCCTGAAACAATGGATCACCTTCATTGAGCAAACGGTGAACAAGCATCAGGGCTTTAAGAGCAACGATCCAATCACGTGTCTTGGTGAGACGGCGTGAAACAGAGGTGACACAAGCGTGGACGTAGCCACGAGAGAGTGAAGTCAAGCTCAAGATCTCGCGGATGTACTTCTCGTTGGATTGATCATCGTCGTGACTCGTGGCTTTCACGATCGCAACTTCCAGATCTGGAGCGATGTTGCTAGCTACTTTGGCTATGCTGATACTCGTCTGGTCCTTAACCACACCAATCGCTTTACGAATACTCAGCGACATGATTTAGGGATATCTGGGCGAAAGGTACAAACTTTGCAGAAAAAAAAAACACCCAAAAGAAAGAGAGCAACTTGTTCAGAAATTGATGGGTGTAATTAGCCAAATCGAAATGGATTTGGAAGTTTTCCTTTTTGGGAAATGTTCTAAGAAAGTACCGATTTGAAAAGTTTATTCGCTAGATCTGCGCGAGAGACAAGATGGAAATGGTTTTCTCCGGCGGCGGAGGAGACAGAGTCGGGATCTGAGATCTAAAAGAAGAAAGACGGAGGAAGAAGAAGATGTTAAAAGATGACTCTTCTCAGAGACAGAAGAAATAGAGTAGACGGTGACGTGGATTGATTATAGCTGTTCATCTTGTAGTAGAGAAAAGTAGATGCGAGTGTCCGGATGTTTCTGAGCTGTATCCTACAGACATATGAATTATGAAGTCTGAAACACGCTGACCAAAAAAAAATAAAAAAAGTCTGAAACACTAACATTATATTATTATTATTATTTTTTTTTTATTGTACAGTTTTGGTGGTCTATGAATTTCTTTAAGTTCATTCATAATTTTATTTCATTACCTGAATTTCCCTCATATCACAAATGATTTGATAATGTAAATAAAGAATATTATTAAATTATATTTTATATTAAAATAACTTTAAATATTTCAATCGAAATGAATAATTTCAAAGATACAACAAAGTAGAAATTTATAAATTTTAATGGTTGATTAGAAATTTAACGCTCTATGCTATTTTTGGTTTGATTTTCTGGATTGCTATACATTTATGTAATATAAATTTGTTGGATCTTATTTGAAATGCATGAAAAGTAGTTCATTACGGTTTTGGCTTGTTGAAAATTTATATGTTTATTACGAGTATGATAGAAAAGTAAATCATCATATATATATATATATAACGGAAGAATGAAAGGATTCTAAATGGTGATACAAACATTAAAAAAATATCTCTAAATGGTGATACAAACATAATATTTTATTTGATTTCATTACTTAATTTGTTTAAAAGATAAATAATATATAGATTATCTTAGTTAGAGTTTAAAAATTTTGTTAGTTGATTTCCTAACATAAATAATTATATAAATTTAACATAAAAATTAAATTTACAGCAAAAAGAGTAGTTTTAAAAAGATTTAAAATTTTAAACTCATATACACTAATTATCTAACTTATCTGAGAATTTATCAAAATGGTTTCAATGTTTTTTTGTGTAACACTTTCCTCTCTCAATATTACTAGACATATGTTACTATAAGGTATGCCGTTATGCAATGTAATTCCAAAACCAAATAGTTTCAGTAACCAATTATCCAACAACACTTCAACAATTCATTAACATAATACAAGTCATCAGTTCAACACTTCAAATGAAAGAAAAGAATAACTCACTAAGCAACCACACTTTATGTACAAGCACTTCTCTAAACTCATATTAAAAAAACACACATATATTCAAGCACTTATTGGGTGCATCCCCTATATCACACACTCCAAACTCCGGCCCAACTCACTTTCAAACGCCATATCAGGCCCATATCACATGACCTCTTCTTCCTATATGCATAGTGTAATACTCTATCTGCGGCTCATGCAACAACTCCATACCTATACAATAACTCATGAGATCAATCAACAATCACAGAAGCACACAATACATGAAATCATAACTCACATACAATATCACCATAACTTGTTGGGCCTCGTCTTTACGGGCTATACCCGAGAAAATAGAATATTTCATTTTGTTAGTAGGTTTGTTGTTCCTAATCTTATCATGTCTCCATATTGGTCCCCATGTCCATAATTCTGTTATTCATTATCTGTTTTTGTATGTTTTGTTCAAGATGATTGATTTTGGTTTTTTGATTAGACTCGGATGAATTTTAAATGGTTTAGATAACAATAACTAAACCAGTAAATCGGATCTCAGAAGGATGTGCGTAAGAGAAATCGAGTGGAAAAATTATATAATAAACATTTTAATTACAAAAATAATAGTCCACACTTTGAACTTTTATCTTTAAAACAAAAGTCTTGTATAGGCACACGGACGGTCTCTACTTATTGATATTCGATGAACAGATTCAGCAAAGATCCTGCAAAACCAAATCAAAAATATAAAATCAATAAGGTTTTTAAAAAACTCTTTTTCTTGAACCTAATTTAAAAATTGAGTGCCGATCAAAAAAAAAAAAAATTAAAAAAATATATAAAGAGAAGTAAACATACTTCCATGGAACATCCCCTGGTAATAGCCAATCACCTTCTTTCCCTTGGAAGGTGAATGTGTAGTTTGTATCTTCTTTATTACATCCTTCATCTGATTAAACAAGGATTATATTCACTATCAAAAAAATTATTAAGAGGAAATGTTGTTTTGTTTTGTAATTGTTATGTGTTTAAGAGGGTGATTACATTTTAATATACTTAATTAGTACTCACATTGGCTAAACATGGTGATCAAAGAGTCAGTGAGGGACTTGATAGAGTTGAAAAGCATGATGTCCACTTTTCTTGCTATTGGCACACCATCCATCTTGACCTTAACATACATTGATGATCTCAATGATGTTGATGATGACGACGATGATGGTGATCCCACTCTTTCAATTGTAGCCGTTGGATTAGATATGTTGTTGTTCAACCCCATGATCCTCCTACCATGATGGTGATATGGGTGATTACGACTATGATGATGATGATGATAATTTGTCATACATGACTTTATTGGTGGCCATCCCACGACTTCACTACTATCCTCCTCACTATTATCAAAAATTTAATAATGTTATGAAATTTTTTCACAAGTTATGGGACTAGTTTAATTTAATTAGTGTATAACATATAAATGATAATTAGTTACTCACTCGTAAACAATCAAAGAGTCGGATTCGAGAGGATCTTCTTCTTCTTCTTCGTTTGGATGGCCATTCAAAGAGAACAAAAGCGGTTTCTTGGTATCCAAAGAAGACATAGTGCAATGCTGGTTGAGGTCAAATTCAAACCCTGATTTTGAAAAGTTACTATGAGGTGAAAGAGAGAGATCAAGATCCAACTCCATTACTAAGAGTGTCTTTTGTTAAGTAGCTTTGGAAAATGTTGTGTGGGTGGATGCTTGAATTGGGGATCATGAGTATTCCCTATTTATAGTAAAAAGGAATGGGTACAAAAGTCAAGGAGGGATACATGGCTTTATAATAAATAATTTATTAATAATATGTATATATGTTACTCACACAAATATAAATGTCGATGGATGTGTCTGTTTGGTATCTTAACAAACACGATACTATATTATCTAAGCAAGTAATCAATCAAGTATTAGAATATCCATAATTTTTGTCGTTGAATTCTGTACTTATTTAGCTCATATATTTTCTTGGAGCAAAGTCTAGAACATACATTTGACTAAAACAATCTTATCTTCAATTTTATCGTCTTCTAAAGTCAAAATCTAACATGATTAAAATAACGTTCTACCAGTTAACTAAGTACATTTGGTGAAACTAATATATTATTATTATCATTAAATTACAACAAATATCAATTAACCTAATTTCTACATATATATCTATATATAGCGAATAGATAGATTTATAAGTGTAACAATCATAAGCAGGAGTACACAAATATTCACAAACTAATATATACGAAAATTACTGAGTGGATTTTGGTCTAGTGATACTTAAAGAATACCAAGATCACTAATTTAAATTCATTTGAGAGAAGTGATTTACGTCTTAAATATGGTTCTATATACCGAAGAAAATTATGAAGTGTATGTTCGAAATTCCTACTATTTATAGAAAGAAAAAAATGTGTGAAATAGTATAGTGAAAAATAATACAAACTAGATCCCAAGAAGTGGGGATGCTATATGGAATCTATGACTTTCAAATTAAGCAAGTTACTAGTCTTCTGTTTACAACAAAAAAAGAAGACATTTCCTAGTTCTCTCACGAGTGAAAGGGGAAAAAGACTTTTGGGAGAGAAGTAATGACTTCCGACATAAATTAAGTTCGGGTCGGCCAATATCCCAACATTGATGCCAACACAATTTTTCATTATTTTTATCTAATTCTTATGCTTTCAAATATAAAAATAGAACATCTTATAATTATTTAAATATATATTTAACGAAGATCTTGTCTACATTATAATTTTTTTAATTCGGCAATACTATTACGTTTGCATATTTAACCCTCTTCAAAATGAAGTCTGCCTACTAGTAAGTTTAAATTCCGATCATTATGAAGTGGTAGTGATTAAGAGATTGAAGAATTTATTTTCCTTTATTTTTATATGTTTATAATCATAATAATCTTTAGCTTCGATTTCAATCATTTTATTTATAGACGTTTTCAATGGTATGAATTCTTATTTTTTGTTGATAACAAAAAAATAGTTTGAATTTTGATCTTAAATTTTTCTCGGTGAAAAAAATAATTGGATTATTATATTAATGTAGCAAAATCATTATTACAAACCACAATGCCATAATTTCTTTTCCTTCGATACTAGTGATTGTTTTATCTATGAAAACTAGATAATATTTTTACTGATTTAGATGTGCATATAATTTAGTGAAAAACAACAACATAAGAATGCTGAGAAAATTAATTCCTTCAATATTTACTTACTACTGTTTTTTTTTTTTTTTTTTTTGCTTTGGTAATTGGCCTGGTCCGAAATCTAATTTCGGATTAACCCATATACTCCCTCTGTTCCATAAAGATAAATTTTCTAAGGATTTTACACATATTAAGAAAACAATTAATATTACACAGTTTTTCAGCATTATACATTTTCCAATAAATCGAAACCAATAGTTTTGTTTAAAACTCAATTATTATGTCTTGAAATTAACAATTCTGCATTGGAAACTGGGAAAATTCATATTTTTAGAACATAATTTTTTCGTAGAAAATTCATCTTTATGAAACGGAGGGAGTGGTATTTATTTAAGTTGAAGTTTTTTTAGTTACTTGTATTTAAAACATATACATCTTTCTATTGCAAGTTAAGTTGTTTTTAAATGAATTAATTTTATACATTAATTATTGAACTCCCGGAGGACTTTCGTTCAGGTCCCATAGCAACTAACAACCATGAGTGAAAGAGGGTTTTTGATTGTTTTGGTCTCTTTATCTATTGTACGTGCTGCTACTATTCTATCTTACTTAATGGGCTATTGGCATAGTTTATAGAGTATTTAATATAGTAGTTTATAGAGTTTTTAATATAGAAAATTTGTTTATTGACTTTTAGGTGTGTTGTTTACTTGTTTTATTGTTTATTTGAACAAAATTAAGTAATAAATAATGCATCTGATATCCAATGTCTCCCAACTACAAGATCATATGAATTGTTTTAGAAAACAAAACAAGTTTTGTTGTATAACAACTTGTGTGAGTTTGTGCACGAGCTATTAAAGAAATTGAGTTTTTTTTTCTTCTCCAAAATTAAGTATATAATTTTTTTTTTAGTGTTTTTTTTTTTTTTTCAAATTTGGAGAAACCTAAAAATATAAATGGTTTTCTCATTTTCGATTGATTGAATAATATGTTTATTAATACAAGATCTAAACTTGATTCATAGTTCTCTACATATATAAGAATGTAAATTCTATCCATTAATAATACAAAGTATTTCAAATGTTGATTTTACTAATAGTAATATTTTCACATGCCAAGTCGGTTTTGTAATATCGAGTAATAACGATCGCTTCGTTTGAAAATATCAAAGAATGATATGTAAACTCCTTCATGTTATTGGGTTCAATGTCTGTTTTTAACTTCTATTTGATCAATTAAAATCTAAATCTAATATAAAATTGGGTGATAGACTACTCTACGTCTATGATCTATCCTCATCTTAAAATTTAGTCAAATCTTGATACAGATCACCATCTAATTTAAAAGAGAGATTAAGGCTTATATATGAACATTTTACTTTAAAATAAGTCTGACAAAATTGCAAAACCGATTGATTGACGACTTACTTCGGTTTAGAGTGAGCCACTCTCACACGCACACAACTAACATAAAATCCAGGTTATATTATAATGCAATTGTTACCATGCTATGTTCTAATACACATTAATCGTTATATCAAATCAACGTACTTATATTTTATACTAAAAAAAAAAGAAAAGAAAGGCATTGCCAAGGGACACATGATTCAACGAATATAGACAGTCAACATGAAACAAACATGGATATTAATAGACAAGTTTGGTTTGTCCATTTACAAAAAAAATTAAAAGAGTTTGGTTTGTGACCACAAAAAAAAAAAAGAGAGACAAGTTTGGTTAATGTTGGAACAGACAATGTTCCATATTTATGTTTACATTCTGTGTTTCTATTAGAATATCTGGTTTCACACGAACATAAAAGTAGCATTCAAGAATTATTTTATCCTATATAACGTGATACTCAAATTAATACTCTAAAATCTCTGATGGAAAATTCATATTTTTTCTGCCTCTTATAATTTTACTCAATCACTAGATACTAGCTTGATTCACTATATATACAAATTATTTGATCAAATGCTAGAAGTATGAGATATTTTTGGTTAAGTGGCGTAAACATAGTGAAAAATCGTGTTTGCCTAGATTCGAATGCTATTTGAAATAAGTTTTGAACTACTTGATATGTTATCAGAAGATATATGTGTCTACAGATTTCAAACTTCATAAATATTAAAAAAACATATGTTTGATACGATTTTTCCTCTATATTTTACTCAAATATTATACGATACCATTTTAGTTGTGTGCTTAATTGATAATGACATTGACACAAAGTTTACTTCAGTTTAAGAAAAGAGACTTGTTGGTATAAGGATGCCTAACACAATATTAACCCATAACCTTTTGTAAGAAATAATTTTTGTGAGATATGAATTTGGATTACGAAAGTGACAACTTGAGCCTGAAGTCTATATCATATATTAAAATCAAAATTGGTTGGTCAATTCATGTTTTTAGAGATGAGCCAAAGAGATGAGAGTAGAGGGTGAACACATGAATGTGAAAGTCACGTGAAAAGAGTCGTGCGTGAGTGACTACTCGTGCCGTAGTGTCGGGTCGACCACTGAAGTAATGGGCTTTAAAAGTTGAAGGACCATCTATGACTCTTGTGGTGGGAACCAGTTTACACTTAGTCTTCATCGTGGGATCGATCTGGTTTTATTACTTTTTTAAAAAGGTAAATAATTTTTTTCATTAAAATTTACATATATACTAAGTATCAAATATTTTTTAGTAGAAACACAATCAAATTATTGACAAAAAAATAAAACACCATCAAATTTTATAACCACTTGGACAAGATTAAAATTCATATTTCAAATGCTAGTATTTTGGATGTATATAAGTACTAGCTAGTGATATTTCAGACTTTTTTTTTTTTACCGGATTATTTTTCTCTGTTCTATGATTATAGGGTTTTGCTTTTTAGGCTGAATTTTGTACATCTTTTATGTAAGGGGCCAATACATGTAATGTAATTTGACAAATTTTGCCTTCATATTTTTTTTCCATTTTTTCCATTTTAATTTGACAAAACTATCATTGTCTGAGTATCTTTAATTCGGGTTCAAGTAGTTTTATATTAGTTATTTTAATTTTGATATTTTCATCATGTAATATTTAGATATTAAAATACTATCCACTATTTATTTCGATATTGGCATTTTGGATATGTTTGGAACTCGTAAAAATTTTAGTATTCAAGTTTTTAGCATGTTTAAATCCTACAATAAAATTAAATTCAAATGATTATATATATATATAGCTAAGTTATTGGTTCTACGGTAATAAAAAGTATATATTTTGGTTATTTTAATATTTTTGTGGGGAATTCTTAGTAGATAATAAGAAAATACAGCATATTATAAAATCTAGACATACACATATATAGTATCAATCCATTCAATGCGATTGTATCATCTTAGATTGGAAGTCTTAAGATTTTTGAATCAACTCATGGTAATTTAGTGTTAAAGGAACGCTTTGTTACTGGTGACTGAATTTGAAACTTTTTACTACAATTAAATCATGGTTGGCCATTGTAAACACTTTAAGTGACAAAATTATCCAAATTTATTTGTTTATGGTTGGCTATATTGTAAACAAGAAAATCCCTTTTTTCACAAATATTCTAAAGATTAGTCTCGATGAAACCTGATGTCAAAAAATTAACATTCAACATGTTGGGAATATTCAATATGCTAAACATTCAAAATGTTTATGAATTAGCATTCAAAAGCCGATTATCAAGTATTTAATTTAATATTCAACATGTTAAAAATTCAATATGATAAGCAAGTTAAACCTATATGATTTGAAAACCGGAAAAATTTCATAAAAGCATGTACTTACAAAAACGGACGTGTAAATTTTGTACTCGCTAAATGCTATTTAACTCCTCAAGTTTTGGTTGATTTTATAATTAAATAGTTAGTTTTTATTGACTTACCATTTGAGACACACCGTTAACTGGACAAATGAAATTTATTTATGAAGTTAACTTGTCGCTAACATACTTCGTTAAGTCAAAACAACGTCGTTTTGACTATAAAAAAATATTTAAAAAATCTGCAATTTTCAAATTATGATCATTTAAATCCTCAATTTTGAAATTTGGACAGTTGAAATTCTAGCTTTGAAACACAAGCAACAAATGCCATCTCTCCTATTTCTCAAACAATTTTTATATACTAATTTAATCATGAAAAATTAAAACAAGTACTACATTAAAACCAACAATCCGAACATATTAATTTTTACCTTAACCTCTGCCTCATCATTTCATGCCAATGTGTTGTCAGCAATGTCATGTAACGTTGGTGTCCCGGTTGCAAACGATGTACCGACAACAAGCCTTGTATCTTGTACTTCTAGCCTAATCACATTCCCTTGCCTATTCACATTCGCATGCCCTTGCAACAATGCCCGAATTTCGATTTCTAGGAGAAGTTGACAAAAGCTTGTCGAGATGTATGCAATATATGTTCTTGAGAGAATAAAGGCAATTAAAATTTACGACTAAACATAACTTGTTAGCGATTAATCTTGTAAACAGATTTTGTCAATCTAATTAATTACATGTCTCAAATGGAAAAGTCAACAAAAATCATCATTTCATTAAGAAGTCAACAAAAACCTCAAATCCGTTTGTCTATAATTATCATTAATTATCTAATTAATTTTGTTTGTCTACTTATCAGAATGCCTCAAATGGCAAGTAAACAAAAATTAACCATTTAATTAAGATTTTTTTTTTTCAAAATTTGAGAATTTATGTAGTATTTTACGTGTATATAATTTAATTTAAACGTTCACTTTTCATAAATACATCTTTTGTTTTTGACATTTTTCCCATTTGAAAACCACTTCATACCCTTATTATAGGATCGGATGCGATTTATACAACAGTAGGTACAAAAAGGATAATATAGATATGTTCCCAAATCTAATAATAGTCACATAATTTTACCGACAAACAAACCTAATCCACTATAGACAATTCAAGATCTAGAAAATTGAAAAAAAAAAGAGTCATGAGATATAAAGAATGCACGTGGGAGGAAACGGGAAAGGATAGAAAGTGTTTTTGTTTGGGTGAGTGAGGGAGACAAACAAGTGTTTGAGAAAAGGGGAAGTGAATGAATCTTTCTCTCTTTTAACTCACAAAAGAGTTTGAGTGTTTTTTCTTGACAACTTTGCCTTAATGTCTTCTCCATAAATCTCTAAGTCTTATCATGTTTCTTCTATGTCTCCTCAACTACTATTTTACGAATCGTACCACAAATCTACCCATTCTTTCATCATTTATATCATTAAAGCTTTGTGATCCAAAGTGGTACGAGATTAACTTTGTATATCCACTAAAAAAGAAAAGAAAAAGAGATTAACTTTGTCTAGAATATATCTAGTTGGTTTTTGAAAGTTGCCGTTTTTCACTTTCTTTTACTTGTTCGTCGTGGATATTTTGGTTTGGAATGGACAAATTATCCGAAATTCAGTTTGATATTCGCTATAAGAATTGAGATACTGGAAAGAGTTAGATCTGAAATAATAAAATGTCAGATTCATGCTCGAATCCGAAATTAAATTTGGATACCATGACCCAAATGTTCGGATTAAGATTCAACTCAAATGGTCATGCTCGTTATTAATGTCTAAAACTTTCATAGATTTAGAGATCTATGTGCGCAAACACGAAGAGGTATGTGATAATAACCACATTTAAAAACTAAATGTAGTATGAATAATTAAAATTAATATTTTGAAATTTCCGTACAACTTTTATATATATAAAAAGATAATATATGAATAATATACTATCCAGAAGCACTAAACTAATTAGACACAAAATTATCACAATACATCATCCATCGAATGATCACTTTTCTAAATGATTTTAATTCTTTTTGTATCAATTACAACTGATGTATAATTAATTTATATGATATAAATCAACATTTTCTTTGTAGTGTCAGTCACAATGTTACTACCTCGTTAAGTAAGAGCCTATGTAGCTACGTACTTGGAGTTTTTTATTTGAACCAGACTTAACAAAATAAAAAGAATGTGACTTAGACTCTGACTCCGGTTCTTTCATCGGTTCTTTCATCGCTTGAATTTCTTTTGTGTTTTATAGAGACTTCGTAAAAACAATTTACAAATTATTGAAATACATAAATAATCTAATATATATAATTGAGAAACAAAACTAACACATATTTCATAAACAAAAATTAGAGGTACACATAAACTCACTCAAAAGTTGGGTTAGGTATGAGAACCTAACAATTATGATTAACCGTAGAAGACTAAAAGGAGGCTAGAGTTTTAACCATATAGAGCATAATAACAAAATCACAATCATGGATTGTATCGAAAATTGCTCTAAGAATTTTATATTTGGACCTTAAATTGCTATAAGATTTAGATTTTTGGGCGGTAAATAACATGACAGGTGACGAATCAAATTATTACACATGTATTTTTTTTTTTAAGTTGTAAAGTTTTTCTCATCTCTACACATCTGATACGTGACTTTGCAAATGTAAATATATTTTTAGAAAAATTGTTACATTTAGATACGTAAGAAAATTAAAATACTATTAAATATAAATTACCGTCATATGAATCATATTTGAAAATCCAATTTTTTGCTAATAAAAATAAATAGTAATAAAAAGAAAAATAAAAATAAAGATATTTGGTCTTTCTATTCTATTATTTGTAGAGTTCAATTCTATAGAATTTGGTTTTATAACATAAGAGAATTGAATGCTAGATATCTTTCTTTATATTTTTTTGTAACATATATAATTTGATAACTGAAAATATAAAACTCCGTAAAAGGTGTACAAATCAAGAAATCTAAATAGTAAATAACAAAAACTGATGGAAAAAAATATAAATAGAATATCAGAAAATGATAGTTATAAGAAAATAAAGAAATAAATCTATTAGTGATTTCTCTCCAAATAAAAGATATATCATCTTTTGAATTGTTTATACTTGAACTAGTGAAATGATTGAAATGATTATTCCATTCTGTTTTAGCATAAAAATAATAATAAAAGTCTACCAAATGGTTCACAAAGATTTTATTCTATAAATTTTAATGGGCCTTATACATGGAAAGTAATTTTAAAATTGGGCCTCGTGATATTCTCTGTACGTTATATAATTTTGAGAAAGAAACAAAAGTCTACTCAAATTTGCAATCTCCCGTGTCTTCTACGGTCAGTTTCATTCATCTCAGTGACGCCAATTTCGCCGGCGAAGTAGGAATCAGAGAGACGGCGAACGACGAAGACGAAGAGAGTGGAGAGAGACTACTACCTCTCTCGACGATGAATTCGATTAGGAATAATCCTGATCTTCCCGTTTCTGATTCTCCTCTCGCCGGAGAGAATGATAGCGACGGTAAAGGTGTCGACGATCGGCTTTTCAAAGGATCCGCCATGACCAAACGTGGCGCTTATGCTGCTCTTGCTTACATGGCCTGTGCTGGTAATTTCCTTGATTTTCACTTGTTTCCGTTGAATTACGTTGTTTTGAGTGGGGGCCGGTTTGGTGATTTCTCGGATTCGATTGATTCCGTTGCTGGTTTCTTTAGTTCTTCATTTTAGCCGGTTTCTTGATTCTGACTGATATCGATGTCACCATGACGAATATTCGGAATCTTAAATAGGATGATTGTGTGTAGTTGATACTGAAATGTGGCAAATATGAATTTGGATCACTTTTTTTTTTGAATAGTTGATCAATTATACTTTTGTAATTAGATTGTATGTTTCTTAGACATCTGTCAGAAATTGTCTATTGGGATTGAAATTTGTGTTTTTTGTTCTTTTGGTCTTAATTTGCAGTTATGCTTGTGCTGTTCAATAAAGCAGCTCTCTCTTCATATGCGTTTCCCTGTGTAAACATTATCACACTATTTCAGGTTTGCTCAGAGAATCTCTTTTGCAGTCTTATTTATACTTTTATGAGACTCATATATCCGTTGTCTACTGAAAAAGCAATGTCTAAATTAGCTGAAATTTTTGTTTACACAGATGGTTTCCTCTACTTTGTTTCTCTACGCGCTGAAACGCAAGAGGATCATATCTTTCACCGCTGCTGATTCCGATAGTGCTTCAAGTTTTGTGCCATTGAAGACATTATTGCACACCCTTCCATTAGCAATAGCCTATCTTGTGTACATGGTAACCATTTTACTGAGCATTCCTGGAAATAATTTTTTGTTGTTCGTATCCTGCTAGCAGTAACTAATTAAAATTTTGTTTGATGTATATCTCCTGAAAGCTAGCCTCTATGGCAGCTGTCAGAGGAGTAAATGTTCCCATGTATACCACCCTTCGGCGTACAACAGTGGCATTTACTATGGTGATTGAGTATATGCTCACGGGTCAAAGATATACGCGGTCTATAATTGGAAGGTGAATCACATTTTTCTCATACTCGTTTCTTTTTGTATGAAAATGATATCTGTTCCCTTTTGAAGTTGAAATCATTTCTGAAAGGATTCTGGTATTGAATTTAATAGTATCCTTTTGGGAAGAATTAACTCCTTGTTTTTGATCAAAGTAGACACTCATTAGGATTTAGGGTCATGTGAAAGTTAATGATAGCTCTATGTTTACTCTGAGTGTTCATGGACCAACGACTTGTTTGTTATTGTGGCTACCTAATGCACAACCTGATATAATACTTTGTGTCCCTCATACAATAGTACATGTTATTATCTCTAACGCGAAAATTATGTTGGACGGTTGATTTCAGTGTTGGCGTAATCATGTTTGGTGCGTTGTTTGCTGGAGCTAGGGATTTGTCATTTGACTTTTACGGATATGCTATTGTTTTCTTGGCCAACATAGCCACAGCAGTATATCTGGCAACCATCGCCCGGACTGGTACACTATCACCGCTTTCTTCATCTTTGTTTTATCACATTCCCACCTGCCAATTTGAAATCTATCTTACTTGATTCTGTTGACTGGTTTTCCAGGGAAATCAAGTGGCTTGAATAGCTTTGGCCTTATGTGGAGCAATGGTATTATAAACAGATTACAAAGACTTTAACTCCTAAGAGTTCTTTTGATTTTGTGAAGTTTTCAATGATAGGAATTATATGCGGACCAATATTGATGATTTGGACATTTATGTCTGGTGACTTGGAGAAGACGATTAACTTTCCTGACCTCTTATCTCCCGGTTTCATGGTACCGTAAATCACAACTTTACCTCATATTAGTCTGCTTTGCATCTGCGAGACTGCTGATCCTTTTTCCTCTTATCGCACCCAGGTTGTGTTATTCTTCTCATGCGTGCTGGCTTTCTTCTTAAACTACAGCATCTTTCTTAACACCACTCTAAACTCGGCTCTCACACAGACAATTTGTGGCAATATGAAGGTCAGTCTCACTTTATAATATATCTGTTATAAAATAAAATTGTGAAAAACAATTTGCCAAAGAGTGTGAACCCCTTGACTAATGACTTCACGGGAGTAAGGACATATATATCTTAGATCTTGTGAATGATGAAACTTGTAAATATTTATTTTGTGGTCTTTTTGTGTCTAATTACTTGATAACCAAAGTAAAACTCTGAAAATTATGTTATCTTTGCAGGATCTATTCACGGTTGGACTAGGCTGGTTGCTCTTTGGTGGACTCCCATTCGACATGGTAATTTTTTCAGTGTTCCATTTACTCTATATCTCCAAAAAACAGTCACCTACGTTTGCCTCATCTTAGTACTCTCTGTTTCACTGATTTTTATCATTCCTTCGATGCAGATGAATGTCATTGGGCAGCTTTTTGGTTTCTTCGGGTCTGGTTTATATGCATATTACAAGATCATCGGGAGGTAACTACTAGTACTACTACAGAGAAAAAGAGAATGGGATTAGAAAGGCTTAATGAAGAAAGAAACCAAGGGACGATGTAAGTTAAAGGAGAAGTTAAATACATCTAATGTTCAAAGTAGATAAGAGTGTTAAACTTTGGTTCTGCAAAGGTGGCGTAGCGTAGTAATAAATAGTGGGAGTCCCTTCATTTTTTGAACTTGTCTCTTGTTCTTCTTCAATTTTCAAGAGAGACCACACATTTTTGGATTATGGAGAAACTGATTATTATTATTATTTGGATTTTATCTACTCTAATTATATGCATTTTAGAGAATAATGACTCCCTTTGCACAATGTGATAGTACAAGACAAATTTCTTGGTTTTACTTTTAAGTTGAAGTGGTGTTATCTATGGAATGGTACGAGGATTTTGTGAACGAGTAGAAGAGTTTGGTCAAAGCAATATACCTTAGTTTAAGACGGTTTTGTTCCATCTATGAGTAGATATGAACATTGTGGGTAAGAGTCAAGGTAATAACGGAATTTTGAAGTATATTTTGGATAGTAAAAATCACTACACTAAGAAATGATGTGAGGGTTTAGGATTGAATAGTGATTGATGATGCAAAAAAGATACAGGCTCACATGATACCATGTGTTGATTTGTTACAATTGTAACACACCCAGTGGGACTCGAACCCACAATCGCTTGATTAGAAGTCAAGCGCCTTATCCATTAGGCCATGGGTGCCTGTTGGTATGCTCTTCAAACTTATATTATTTATTGTCAATTATTTTCATATTGCTCTCTGAAAAAGCAAAACATCTCTCACCGAAAAAGTGGCTGGAAAAAGCAGAAAAAAACAGAGATCCCTTAACTCTGATTCCTTTCAAAGTATCTTCCTCTATCCTCTTCCTAGCTCCCATGGCTTCATCAATCTCCCACTCAAACTCGACTCCACTTCTGCTTTTTCCTGCAACTTGAGAACTATATGTTTTTGCCCACAAGACCAAATAAAAAGAATAATAATCAATTTTCTTGTTCTTGATTTTCAAGTCAATGGAAGTTCCGCGACGGTCTTTGGCTGCGTCTATTTCTCCTCTCCGGCTTATCGATGGTATCCCGCGTCGAAGGAGTTTTAATTATAATCAGATGCCTGAAGAGCCCATGAAACTCACTGTTCTCAAGCTTGATGGATCTTCCTTTGGTACCCACTCTTATGTGCTTTCTTGTGTTTATATTTTAGGTTAAATTGTTGAAGATTGAAAGGTTTAAGAGTTGTGTTGATTGAGACTTTGTGGAAATTGGTTTTTGTTAGGTATTGAAGTGTTGAAGACAGCTACAGTAAGGGAGCTTAAGATGGCTGTTGAAGCTGCCTTCTCTCACTTATCGGTCGCAGGACCAGGAAAGGTCTCGTGGTATGACTATCTTTTGTTTACTTTATTTGAGTTGGTATGTTGAGGATTCCTTTTGAAGTCATTACTCTTACCTGTGATTATCATTGCGGTGTAGGCCTCATGTTTGGGGACAATTCTGCTTATCCTTTGAAGATCTAAAGTTGATTAATGAGGCTGAGTACCTCAATGAATTCGGTATCAAAGACGGTGATCAGGTTCGTGTTCGCCTCTTTTCTTCTGTCATGTAGTTTTGCTATAGCTAAGTTTAGTTTTTCACTACATTCCGGCTTAATGGGTTTTGAGTCTTTTGGACAATCATCATTCAGCTTCGGTTCATTCGCCATATCTCAAACTATGGCATCCTGATGATGAACCAGAAGAGCAAGGCACCGCGAGTTTCTTCTTTGAAACAACTTAAACTGTAAGAATCCTCCCCCTTCCAGTGGTTTTTAAAATGTTTCTAGCATTTTGTTCTGTCTCCAAGTCATTGTAATACATGTTTTGGACCAATCTAGGTTCTCAACCAAACCCGAAACCCGAAAAAAGAAGGCAAGGGAAGGTCAAGAAGACGGTCTTGACTCCATCAGTCGTATCCAACCAAGCTTTCTAGCGACTGTATTGGGAGGTTGGATCTCTTACAAATCAACACCAAATCAACGAGGGACCAAACACAGAAGCGTGGCTTCTTCTACTTCGACTAGCCTCAGAGTTTTTACCAAACTCATCACCAGGTTTCGTTTCAAGTGTTACTCAGAGAAGGATGTGTGGAACAGAAAAAAACTCATCTCCGAGACATAAAAAAAACACTCTCCTAAATCTTGTTTCTGAACCTGTCCTTTGATGTTGTAGAGATTTTAGTTTTCCCAAATCCCAATCTTCTCTCTTGTATGTGTGCACAAAGAATAAGGCTTTTGATTGTTTGTGTTTGTATTCGAGTTTAATGTGTCTTTCTTTTTTTATTCTCAACGAATCTACACTTTTAGTCATTCTTTTCTCAATTTATAAGCTTCTTTTGTGTGTTAATGATAAACATAAGCTTTTTTTTAAGTTCAAAAAAAAAAAAAAAA
>OVAF01000585.1:0-34002 GCA_900406245.1 Odontarrhena argentea | reverse complement strand
CTTTTATATTGCTGATTTTTTTTTTTTTTTTTTTTTTTTTTTTTTTTTTCTCTTTTTGTTCGTGGATCGTGGTAATGAATTTTTTTTTACAAAAAATATCTGAGGTTGGTATTACCGTATTAAGCCATTAATTAATAATTATTAATTATGTGTTTAGTAACCTCACATATACTTCCTCCAATTAACAGTTGGTATCGTTTTAGAGTAATATTATTTGTCCTTCAAAGAGTGTCTACTTTTCAATTAAATTTTTGATACTAAATATCTAATTTAATTTCAAGTGTAAGATAAAATATGAACAGTCAACTTACTCTTGAGGGGTGTAATACAAATTTTAATATGTTTTCTTAATTTATGTGCATATAATTAAAATTATACTCTTTGTGAAATGGAGAGAGTATTAGGATCTTTCTATTATCAATGAATCCAGATTTTCTTTAAGAATGGATCTTATTCAGTGAAAAGTGGTCATTGGTTGGCATCTCATCCTGCTCAGCTTGCTGCAACCCCGACCACAGATTCCTCTGTTTTGATTTCCTTAAAACAGAGAGTATGGAGCCTCCGAACAGAGCCCAAAATTCGTATGTTTCTTTGGAGGTGTTTATCTGGCGCTCTTGCGGTTGGCACGCAGCTAGCCTCTCGCGGTTTGCAGGTTGATACTCAGTGCAAACTTTGCCTTTCAAGCCCGGAAACCATTTCACATTTACTCTTTGAATGTGAGATTGCGCAGCAATTCTGGAATCAATTACACATTCATTTGCCTCCAGCAGGTTTCGGTTCCTCTCTTGAAACTAACATGGAGTTTGCCTTACACCTCACTGAATCACAAGGCGAATTCATGGCTCAAACAAAGTTGATTCCGTGGTTACTATGGTCTATTTGGAAATACAGGAATCAAATTATCTTTACTGGTAATCACAGGGAGATCACTGCGGTGTTTCAGGAGATGAAAGATAACGTTGAAGTGTGGAGTGTTGTTAATCAAACCGGGGGATCATCGGGTTCGGTAAATGGTTCCTCTGTTGCTAGTATGGGGGGTAAATGGATACCGCCACCAGCAGGAGTGAGGAAATGCAATGTCCATGCGCATTGGAGGTCTGAGAATTGGCATTTTGGTGGTGCATGGATTATAAGAGATGAAGCGGGTTCGGTCTTAATGCATTCCCGAGATGCCTTCACAGGCGCTTACAACCGAATTACGGCTGAACTCAGATGCATTGGCTGGACTCTTCAGTGTTTGCGTGACTTACATTTCCAAGATGTCATCATTGAATCAGATTGCAAGGCTGGGATCGAGGCCATTGCCCGGCCTGAACTTTGGCCCAAATATCGTTTCCTCCTCTTCGGCATTCATAGCTTGCTTGCAAGTTTTGACAATGTGGTGTTCGAAGTCGTTAACGTCAAAGCTAATACGATCGCGAGTGATATTGCGCGAAGTGTGACTCGGGATGGAAGGTTTCAATCGTACTTAGCTATGGGTGGTCCTTCCTGGTTACAAGAGAAGATTCTTCGTGAACAAGTGCCTAACACCTAGAAATCCTTATTGTTAGGATTGGGGTGTTTTCTATCTTTTTACCTGGTTTGAGTTGTTTTCCAGTTTCTCAGTTTTGTTTTTGTTGTTGTCTTGAGAACCTTCAGAGAATTTTGCAATACAGACGATTAAAAAAAAAAAAAATTTTAGAACAGGTTACAATTTGACCTCCCAAAATAAGAAGAAATAAATAGATTAAATATTTGACAAAAAGGTTTATCGTAATAAAAGATTAATTAATATATAATATGACTGCTATATATATTTATTTTTCGGTTCTATTAATTTTACAGAGAATATTCGAAACAGTTTGGAGTTTAAATCTTTATCGGTGGTTTTGACTTTTAGTGTACAATTCGTTTTAAAATGTTTAAACACTAGTGTACATGAAATATGTCTACAATTTTTCTTTTCTTTGATCGATTGAATGATATATATAATCTCAATTTATGTTTTACTTCATATTACATCTCTAATATTAATGTTATCTTCGGCATATCTAATCCCATTATATATGATTAGATATGATCCATCAACCATTTGCTAGGAAGAGGAAGATGAAGGATATAATCCATTTTGGACCTTGAGAAACATCAATAATGACTGTTTAATATATGCCTATATGGTACATAATCCAAAAACTGAAACACAAATCACAAAAAAAAAAGAGCATATAAACACGATCGTTGGCCGACTAACTAAGATGGACGGAGTAGTTAAAGTGTTGGGTCTCCTCTCCATGTTTCGGCACTGATCTTTTGGAAGTCTAAAGGTTCTTCTTCATTGTGTCTTGTTATTCACGGCTAATTATCTTATGCACATATATATTAAAACAATTCTCCTTTATTTGCTTTAATCGTTTGAGATGTGGTTCCTAGTGCGGATATCAGCTCATCTTGACTTGTGGCTCTTTGGTTCATTAGTTATTACATAAATACTGAGATACGTAAGATTGAACTCATCGTTTTGCTAGTTATAAGAAAATTATGACGAAGGTTAAGTGGGAGATCTGACCGATTGTATATTTGCATCTTTTTGTAATTTATGAGATGGTTTGTAGTCCATTTAATGTATATTTCAAGGATTAACTGATTTCTTTTTTTACGGTTCAAGGATAAGCAGATTTGTGCTCTTAGATTCAGCACATGTTTTTGTTATTTTGGATTGTTTGTTTTCATGAACTTTTTTTTTTTTCTTCTTTGCCAATTAATTATTCATTCCTTGTATACCGATTATGTTTGTTAATAAAGTTTAGATGAACAACAAAATCCTAAGTTTTAATTGACTTTTTGATCAATGAAAAAAGAAAAGTTTAAATGACTTTAGGGCCGCATAACCAAATTTATTTTTAGTTTTTCATTCTTGCATAGTAATTGACTGATGGCGAGTGTTGATTTACAGATGTAAAAGAAAAAATATTCTGGATTCAGTTTATTTTAGCTAGCGAATAAAAAGAAGAAAGATTCAATTTACAAAATGGCAAAGACAAAGACAATATCACTAAAAAATCCAAACACCACCTCCCTCTCTCATTTATCACTGACATTTTGTCCAAACACAATAAAACGAATCATTTGGCCCATGTTATGGCCACCCCTTATGCTCATACAAATTAAATGAAACCTAAGCTTGAAAAGAAAACTTGTACGTAGAGTTGAGTATTATAGATATTAAGCAAAATTTTACATGTCATCACCTACGTAAATTTTATTATTACAGTCGAGTGACGGAGTGAGTAACCACCAAATTTATTTTATATCATGAAATGACTCGCATGTNTATCATGAAATGACTCGCATGTTTTTACAGAAATGGTCCCTACAGATTTTTTTTTTTTTTTTTTTTTTTCTTTCTGTAAACCGTTAAAGTTCCGAACAATTTGGTTCATAATGTACCCCGATATCCGGAACCAACCGTTGATAATAACATATAAGACATAAATCATTTCTCATAAATGAACTGGAATTAGTGACCTTGAATATCTCTCAAGATCCACTTAGTAGTCACTTCAAATTTGGTCGGAATCTATTTATACAGTTAAGATTATAAAGACAATGAATTTAAGAATTGGAATATTATAGAAGGAGAACATTTGTGGATAAACTTGTTTTAACAAGATGTTGATTACCATGTTTTTTAGCAAAATAAGTGATGCTTTCAAGTTTATATGTAAAAATTATTGAGTACTTATAGTCTTCAATTATTTGAATTTTGGAAATTGCTTAATTATTAGTTGAATTGTTATAGAATTTGTTTAGAAAGATTGAAAAACTTAATATTGTTTTTAAAAATATGTATGCAGAAACCTTAAACATCAATTAATACGAAACAAAATGCATCAGTTAATAGGTGAGAGTGTGAGACATATAAGTTAAGGTGAAGAGAAATATATAAAAAAAATGGAATTAGTGTTCATGTAATTAATTTATATGGATAAATATCTAGAGAGGGAGACGAGTAGGATGGTTTTGGTTTAATAAATGGGGCTTGTCTGATTATGACATCAATTGTTCTTGTCTCTAATGTGATATATATAAAAATAAATTTTGGAGGTACATATAAGAATCCTATGCAGAAGCAGAGAAGGGCAGATGCAGATGATAGTGTAATAAACGGCAAGCGGGAATGGCAGGGGCACGTGAATACATGCAGGAACTGGGGTCCTCTCTTATTTAATCTTCTTTGGTTTTACTCTTCTGTGTTCTGGTCCACCTACGCCTCTCTCTCTCTCTTCTCTTGTCGCTTTTCTTATTGGATCGTGTAATGGAATTACTTTACTATTAGGACGAGGTACGTGCGATTCTTGCTTTCCTTTTTTTTTCTTCTTCTCATCCCTCTTCTACTGTCGGTTTCCATCTCTATATGGTACTAGAGTACTACTCAAAATGTCATATTTTAGTTATGCAGTTTATATGGATTTGCAAAGCCCACCATGTTTTGAGCTTTTTCTGCATCTCCTCCAAGCCCATATCATAATATTGGGTTGACATTTCTTAAACATTGTTTTTCTTTGTCATCTTTATGNACTCAAAATGTCATATTTTAGTTATGCAGTTTATATGGATTTGCAAAGCCCACCATGTGTTTGAGCTTTTTCTGCATCTCCTCTAAGCCCATATCATAATATTGGGTTGACATTTCTTAAACATTGTTTTTCTTTGTCATCTTTATGTTTGGCACTAGGCCATCCAGATTATTTTTGACCATTGGTTATAATTCCCTGTGAACTCTTCCTGTGAATCCTTGAGTTTTTGAAATAATCAGACTTATCATAGCTTCTAAATAACCTATGTTGCATCTATCAATCCATCAAAAACCCTTGTTCATCTAGCTAGTATTCTCACCGAATCATCCAAAGAGGGTTGTACGACCAGTTGGATCTTTCAACCAATATGTATTGACCACCTAAATGATATAAGATACAAAAAAATGGTTGACCGAGTGGATAAGATGAACATATTTGGCCAAACGACACTTTCTACTTAGACATATGGATAAGATGGAAAATGAACATGAGAACGGATTGGTAGACTGACATGACTGATGAAAGGTTGTGATAAGTTAAGTTNGTACGACCAGTTGGATCTTTCAACCAATATGTATTGACCACCTAAATGATATAAGATATAAAAAAAATGGTGGACCGAGTGGATAAGATGAACATATTTGGCCAAACGACACTTTCTACTTAGACATATGGATAAGATGGAAAATGAACATGAGAACGGATTGGTAGACTGACATGACTGATGAAAGGTTGTGATAAGTTAAGTTAAACACAAAAAGAAACCTTACGAACTAAATAAAACAAAAGAAAAAAGATTTGATCATTAAAACTCTAAGGTTTGTTTATACATATATGATTTGTGACTTAAAATGAATGGAGAAGTGAGTTTTTATTGGCTTATAATTACAAGTGATCATATGAACCAGTATATATGGGAAGACTTGGAAACATNTAAACACAAAAAGAAACCTTACGAACTAAATAAAACAAAAGAAAAAAGATTTGATCATAAAAACTCTAAGGTTTGTTTATACATATATGATTTGTGACTTAAAATGAATGGAGAAGTGAGTTTTTATTGGCTTCTAATTACAAGTAATCATATGAACCAGTATATATGGGAAGACTTGGAAACATAGTTTTTTTCTTTTATTTTGCGTGAGAGACTGTCAACTAAAAGTCACATATGATTTCGATATTGATTACATATTCGTATAGATTTGAGACGATAAAACTTGCATGATTGAAAATAAGAGTTAGATATAAAAATTCTTCTTTGCTGGTTATATTAATCGTGTCAAAACAAATATTAATATGAATGTAACTCACTACAAAACTCAGAAACTGATGAAATGAAGAAGAATAGTTAATGGTGCCGGGGCCGATGACCCCTTGGTCCATAGTAATCTTCATGAATGTTAGGTAACGAATGATGCAATTTTGCGGCATCTTTATGAACCCTTTGCTTCACTCTGTTTACAACTTTTAGTTGCTCGTCATTTCTTTTAATACTCGTCGCATAAAAACTTCGAACCACCTATAAATTTGCAACATTAATTACTAACGTATATCAATCAACCGTTTAGATGTTCACGAGATTTAAACCCTACGGGATGAACAAACCCCCTGGGTGTATCAATCGTTAAATCTATGGTTGTATTTTTATATTTGATAGCTTACATTGATTTCATGATCAATTAGTTCTCTCGCAGCTCTTTCCAATCGAGAACCTGCATATATAATCAAGATATATTAGTTTGTTTTTTAAAAATACTACAAGGTTCTGGCCGAAGTAGTTATCAGCTGAGATATCGATTCTTGGTGATCATATTGATATTATTTCTCAAAACTGTTTAAATAAGGATTCGCTTAATAAAGTCACAGAAATTGAAAAGACATAGATATAATCAAATGTAGTATAATTTATTACCTTGAACCGGCGTTAATAAAAGAAAGATGAGCAATGCCAATGCATAGACAAAGAAAGATGATCTCATTTTGCAGAAGTAAATTAGAACCTACAGAGCGAAAATCTAGAATTTAATTTACTTGTGAAGAAACGTGTACGAAAAGAATGAAGTTAGATGTATTACTATTTATACTTCTTACTTCTTATCAAGCGTTTGATTAATTTTTTTTTTTTGTTATCAAATTATTTAAATATAACATGAGTCACTTTCCTGTACTTATTTTTTGTTAGATGTTTTGAAAAGTGCAATCAACCGTGGACATTAACATTACTCAAATGATTATAGAAATAATGTTTGTCTATCCGTCTCTGTGTTTCCTCTATAAATTTTTAAATACATATAACAATAATGAAATTAATCGGCATAATTAATAATTGCAGCGTTGGTTTGCTTCTCGACAAGCCAACCACACTTGATCGCAGGTCATCTTAAGTTTGCAGCATTTTGTGACTCAAAGTGATCAGTATATTTTTTTATAGAGATGAAAAAAATATTGTAAAGTATAAAATGATTTCGTGGGGTTTGGTGAAATGAAACCGAAGAAAGACACAAACCTTTTATTCGGACCGAACATTAAAAAAAGAGGGACAAAATCGCATGTAGTGCTCTTTTCAAATATTATGTGTAGTAATCGTGTTGTGGGCCTTGTGGCATGTTAAAAAAATAACGTTAATTCTTTTTCCTTATTTTTTCTGTAACTGAATTTTTTCTTTACAACAAGTTAACATTAATTAATTTTTTATTGATATTGGCAAAACAATCTAAAAGAAATATATTTTCGAATACTGTTCCCAAATTTAGGCCTTTTTTTTGTTAAGAATGTAAATATCGATAGAAAATGAAATATTTAGTTGATATAAATTGTGATTACAAAGTCTTCAGCCTATCTAAAATTGGTTCTAATGGAAAAAAAACAAGATAAAAACATGGAAAATAGCATTCAGCCCTTTGTTATGAAAATATCATAAAGGCGATATATACGTACTGAGGGATATACATAATAAAATTTTTTTTTATCATTATTCCATAAAAAAGGTTTAGTCTAGAATTAATTAAGAGACAATTCAATTCAACGGATGGGGTTTTAAGACAAGAAACAAATTAAGGGTAAAAGAGTATGTGGACGAAAATTGTTACCTCGAGAAATTTTTTTTGCTAGTGGTTAAAATATAAAGGTTGGCATCAATTTATAGTAACCTTACGGTCAGTTATGATTATGAGAGAATTTTGGACAAGGTTAGAGAGTTTGATCTTGGGGTTTGGGTTGTTGAGATTGGGGGGAAGACATGGTCTCGAGGGTTCCTACATTAGGGTTCCGATAAGATAGGTTAAAAGTGATTTTGGTTTAAAAGCCCCTTGTATTGGTAACAACCTTTGTTAGCCTAATACTTTTACCTCTTTTGGCCTTCAACTAGTTCATCACATCCACCCTATATGAGCAATTTCTCCGACAATTGTCCACCATTAATCACCATGTTGTTGGGCGAGCAAAAACATGATTTTCTATGAGAAAAATATGAAGCAATCTTGTGGATAATTTTTTACGAGAATATTCCTGCATCTCTTGCTCACATTTGTGCACTTGATTTTCCACTTGAACCTTGCTTCCTTCTGGTCCTTTCAATAGCCTCTTTAACTAACCTTTTCACCATTCAACCAACATGAAAGGGACTCCAAAATCATCACCATAACCTCATTTAATAGTTAATTGAATACATGCTTTCAATACCCCATCTCTGATCTGGTTATGATGATGTAAGGGCGGAGTCCTTAATAATATACAATTTCCGTGGTTGAAAAGAAGTTGGGTATGCAAATGCATAACTTTCCAAATCTACATAAAATCCATGGGTAGGCAAGATATTATATATATATATATATATATACTCCCTCTCTTTCATTTTTTTTTTTTTTTTGGGTCCAAAAATGAAGTTTTAAATATTTACTTTTTTGTTTTACTTTAAGTTGTGATTTCAAGTTTTTTTTTGCAAAATTAAATGTTTTTAACTATTTGTATTCGGCAGGTGGTTATATAATTGATGTGGAAGCCTATTTGGCCCAGTGGTTGAACAAAAGTTCATCAATGCTTCTACACGAGGTTTTTAGCGTTGTGCAAATAGAGCCGTTCACCTTGATCAGACATATTGAAGATAAGAATAAAAGTCTGTTAATATTGGTCATTGTAGTATTGTCTATGTAATAGTTTCTCATAATTTGTAGTAAAAATAATTTAGAAGGTCTCTTTCTCATGGTGGTTGATGTTTCATAATTTTTTACATATAGAAATTATTTATATTTATCTTCCTAAAACGAGTTATATTATCAATTCAAAAACCATCCGATTAATGAAAAAATAATTTACAGGACTCAAATAGTCAAAAAAAAAAAAAAAACTTAATCCATTTGAAACGAAAACTTATGATAACAAAGAATATCAAATATGCTATTTCTTGTCTGTTCTAGGGATACATAATCTTCCATGGCTTTTGGATTTTATAAATCAACCGCATTTTATTTCAAGAAGTGTTAACTCCAATTTTAACAAGAGACATAACTCTTTCACAAACAAAAACAATTCTCATATGAATAAATGTCACCGGTGCCACGCAGTTCAAGATGAATGTTTGAAGAAATTTCACGTGCTGTATTACAGTATTTTTTAGGTCCACAGCATTTACAAGTACATTTAATTGATTGGTGAGTTTGGATGATTTATATATTTGTGTAATTATTATTATCCTGTGGAAGTGAGTTTATGGGCCGTCACAACTACTACCAACATCAGCGCTGATCCGTATCTCTTACATCAATGCATCTCAACAAACTCTCTTCTTCAGTCTTTTCATTCTATAGTAATCACGGAAAGGTATTCTTATAATTAAAAACATTAACGTCGTATCACTTCTTTATATGTAAGCTGTGCTTTCTTTAGAAATACACACCGGTTTACATACAGTCCATTTCCCTAGATCTTAAAATGGTAAGTACCCGAGAGAACCGGGTCGCGGTCATGTCGATGCTAACTGCGGTATCCAGCAAACCATGTGGAAAGGGTCGGGTACAATCGTTTACGGCCTTGGACAACGCCTTGAGTGCGCATACGGTCCATGTCATCTTCTACTACCCTCGTAGTCCATTCGGATCTTTCGATCTGGATTCGGTTCGGGTCCCCTTGTCGGAGGTCCTCTCCTTGTACCCACCTGTTGTTGGTCGGGTCACAAAAAACCCGGATGGGGTCTGGGAGGTCAAGTGTAATGACGCGGGACTTCGAACCCTGAGAGCTAAAGTGAGTGTTAGTATTGATGAATGGCTGAGATCAGCCGATGGACATGAAGAAAGTCATCTAACGGCTTGGGAAGAAATGCCCGAAGAACCCAGTACTTGGTCACCCTTTCGTCTACAGGTACAAAAAACTAGTAATTATTTCATTTTTCCATTGAGTAATAATAACTCGAAAGCGTAATAAATGAGTCACGTACTTGCAAAAAATGTGACAAAATTATAAACAACATATATGAGATTTTACATGTTATCGAATAACTAACAGAAACATCTTATATGGTCCGGTCCAAAACTCACTCCAACCAGTCTTTATACTTTGTCTAAGATTTTATCAGTTGAACTATTGGTTCTCGAATACCTCTTTTCATTAATAACTATGCTCTGTAACGATTTGTGCAGATAAACGAATTTGAAGGAGGAGGAGTAGCCATAGGCGTGAGCTGTCCACACAGACAAGCAGATCCAACAACGTTAACTGTTCTGTTAAAGTCATGGACGGAAACTCAACGCCGTCAAAGTATCGTTCACCCTCCATCCTTCACACCTCTACCTCCCAACTTAATAGATACTAACGCCGTTAATCACGACTCTAAGCCTAACGGGAAGCCCAAAACAGCCACAGCCACAGCCACAGCCACGTTCAAATTCTCTGATTCAGCTTTCAAGAGATGTCTCAACGAATACGGAATCTTCCCGCAAGCCTCACCGTTCGATGTGTTTGCCGCTCTTTTCTGGACACGTGTCGCTCGTGATCGAGTCTCTATCTGTCTTGATCTCAGGACATTATTGCGTAATCCACTTCCTTTAGGTTTCTTTGGGAATGCTTTGACTTTTACGTCCCTAGAGATTGGTGATGCCCACGGCAGAGGAATTGGACACGTGGCACGTTTGATTAACGAACACTTGTCGAGTCTAGACGTGGAGAAGACCCGGGTTGAGTCCAAAGGGATAATGTACGGCGGAGATTTGACGATTGTTAATATGGAACACATGATCGTGGAAGGTGAACCGTTGATGTATGAGGCTGTGTTCGAGGATGGTGTTAGGCCTGTCCACGTGAGTTACCGGATCGGGAACCACGGCGGAGGAGGTGTGATCACCGTGATGCCATCGCCGGATAAAGGATTTGGAAGGACAGTTGCGGTGACTTTGCCTGAGGAGCTGCTATCAAAGTTACTTTCCGATAAAAAAATCCTCAGTTTGGAGCCGCAGATTATTCTAAGCACTGAAAAGTAATTCCTTTATAAGTTTTTGAAACGGTGATTATTCAATATAAAATTTATAAATTTATAATAATGGATGTGTATGTGAAGATTTCTATTTGTTTTTGGATGTGAAGATTTTTATTGATAAGAGTTAAAAGAGTGATTGTTGAATATTAAATTTTTAATAATGGATATGAAGAAATTTACTATATATTGATTTGTACTTTTTTCTGGAACGCCATGTGTCAACACACCAACCATAACCATAATCAAAATTTCTACAATAGAACATTTAAAAAGTTTAATATTTTGTAAATTCACTATTATTTGAAGTTTGACTCAATATAAAGTTTGACAAAATTTAATAAAACAATAAAAGATCATATGCTTATTAACTCTGATGTAAGCATGGTCCTAATAATAACATAAACTAATGAAAAAAAAAACACAAAATTTCAAAATATAAGGCCTAGTCGTTGTTTTCTCTCCCCATCACCCCAATAGTTCGCCCTAGCTGCAATCTCTTTTTCTTTGTTTTTTTTTTTTGTAACAAGTTTTCTATTTAAACATAAAGGTAGAAAAGTACACAGCCCAACCTTGGCCCAATGTTGTCAACGAAAGTTACGTAGCCCACATAGTTAAGACATAACAATTAGTTGAACCAAATAATTGTAAATGGACCAGACTATAACCAATAAATCGGTTATGCTAATGAGATAGAATAACCAACACAACACACGACCTTTCTTCTTCTTCTTCGTAACACAGAGAGATGGCAAAAGGGAATTAGGGTTAGTTATTTGGGAGCAAATTTTGTGATCCCGTAAACCACAATTGGAGGAGGATAGAGGTGAGAGGCGAGCTCTGATCCCGGAAACTCAAGATCCTGTCACGAATCGTTCTATCCAAGATCTTTAAGAGAGACGCAGTGGGGCGAAATTGTTGGCGATGAAGACGATGATTCCTCTCTGTCCAGAGGAGATATATCAAACATTGCCAAGCTAATCGAGCAAGTCTATTAGAGAGTGACGCAGAGAGGTTTGTGATGGTTGAAAGCGATGCTGTCCAGCTGCGGGAAGGAGAAACAGAGCAGATTCGAGCTACCTGGCTCCAGAGTTGCCAACTATAGTCACACTCAAAGAAAATATGGTCACGGGATTCAGCGGAATGGTTGCAGAAGAGACATCGGTTGTCCGTAGTAAGTCCCCAACTTAGAAGTCGATCCCTAGTTGGTAACCGGTTGAGAATAACTAACCAGGATAAGAATTTATGTTTAGGTATCCCATTTTTGATCCAAATGGCACGATCCCAAGACACCGGGGGGTGGGAAGACCTGATGGAGGAGTAGATTAGGCCCGTAGAGTGTTGGTTTTCGCCATAGCCTTCAATTTGCCAGGTATAAGAATCCTCAACTACAGAAAGAGACATAGTAGAGACTGCCAACACTATTGTGGTCAGCTGCCAACACTTAGAAAGAGCCTTCTTTTTCTTTTTTTGTCTTTGAACATCAACTATCTGATCAATATTGTTCAAACATTTTAAAATTTGTGGGAGAAAGCCTGCTTTATACCGGCCGGTTATTTCGGGTGCATGAAACGGATGTTTGGCCAGTATGAGAAGGTTGATTAATTATTAGGAAAAATGTGGTTGGCTAAAACTTTACTATTTAAGCTAAAGATACTTTTGTATTTTCGATCCATTAAGTTTTTTTTTTTCTTAAAGTTGGATTTAGATTAAAAAAAAAAAAAAAATTCTTACTGTCATGCCACTTTACCAAATGATTTTTTTTATTTATTTTTTTTGACAACTTTGAAGGATTCTTAAACTTTTCCTTTTTAGTCTATTTTCTTTAAGTTTGTGTCTTTTATCGTACTTAATCATATTTAATTGCTAGACTTTTGTTTGATACGAGGGAATGTTAGATTAAGATGCTTTGATGGTTGAATGATGATGATCTGTTGGTTATTGTTAAATCCTTCATTTGGGTTGTTCTAAATGTTAGTTTTGGCTCGATCACCCAAAATCTCGACTTTGAGCATTTTATGCCGAAGAGATATTCGATGAAATGTTTGAACTAAACTTTTTATGAGTATCTTTCCTCTAAGCAACAAGAGTTAATGTTTGGGTGATTTGTGAACTTTATGGACCTAAACACAATGCTTGTTCATAATTTAATTTTACAAATGAGAATTAAGCCAAATTAAATAATTATCCAAATTAATTAATTAATGCCAGAGAGTAGATTAATCATAATTAAGTGTTTCATGTTCTATATATATGATACTGTATTCAATATATTGCATAAATTTGTATTGTTATTTTATTATTATGATAGATAAACCCATGATACAATGATTTTTTTCTATATGCTATGAGATAACTCTTGTGTACTTATTAGTAAGTTGATCAGTAATTATTATTTGGTCAAGCAAACCTGAGACAATTCCTACAATCAAATAACAATGAATTTACATTGTCAAAATTTATAACCAAAAACAAAGAATTATAAGCATTTCAACAATTTTTAAAACTCCATTTTCCCAACCAACCCCATACTTTACAAAGGATATGACAACCTTTATAGATATAATAATTGTTAAGTTTCTTGAGAATAAGTAATGAAGTTTTCTGGTTAAACGGAATAGTAGGATTTTTTGGTAGCCATATAGTGCTGTACTCTTAAAAGACAAAGATTTTAAGAAAAAAAAAAAGATGACATAACCATTTTGCATGACACCAAAGTACACGTTTAGGAAGAAAGTAAATGAAGTACATCCAAGTCCTGATGCGATTTCGGAACTGAATAGTAGAGGTGGTATATATGGGTCCGTATATATATAAAACCAAGCATGTTATTTGACTAGATAATCAACTACTAATAAAAATTCAAGTCATAGGCTTATAAGAGTGTCCACATAGGATTTAAAACATCCTATAGGCCTATGACACATAAGAATTTAAAATACAATTAGAAAATTCAATATAAAAATTGTTAACAATAAAAATAAGGAAATTATATCTTAAACCAAAAAAATGGAATAAAAACTTTTGAATAATAGAAAATTAACTTGGNTAATAGAAAATTAACTGAATATGATATGAAATATGAAAAAACGAATTTATAAAAAACAAAAATAGTACAAAAAATATGAAAAATGAATTTTGAGTTATTTCTCAACTAATAATAAATATAAATAGAAATTACAAATTTAAAACAAAATAAGGAAAGAATCTTCTCTGCGCATAGCGCGGATAGAGTCCTAGTAAAACAATAATAATAATAATTTGAATAGTATCTATAACAAACTCAGAAAAGAATCCCTATTCCCTAGTTATCAGCTTGAAATAGTACACATACACTCCCTATGACTTTTTCCTTTTAATTCTTCTCTGCAACATTTCTATATATAATTAAACACCATCATACCATTTTTCATTTCTTCTCCAAAAAATCTAGAGAGACTTTTGGAACAAAATGGACATTGAATCTGCTTCATCTCTATCATCATCTCTTCATCAAGAATTAAGAAACCATCCTCCTCCCAAGAACCAGAAAGGAGGATGGAGAGCTATCAAGTACATTATTGGTTCGTACTTTCTTATATAATTTTTTTTTTCCCTTAGATGGTTAATCTATGAACATTGTAATTTATAAACTCGATTTTGTTGGTGAAGCAAACGAGTCTTTCGAGAAGCTGGCATCGATGAGCTTGATAGGGAACCTATCGGTTTATCTCACGGGAAAATACAATCTTGGTGGTGTTTTCTTGGTGAACATCGTGAACATCTGGTTTGGTTCGAGCAACTTTCTTGGTCTCGCAGGTGCTTTTGTCTCTGATGCTTACCTCGGAAGATTTTGGACTCTTCTTCTTGGTTCCATCTCTTCTTTTCTTGTAATTCTCTCATTCCTCTCTTCATTTCAACATACACCTTAATGCAAAGCCTTGTAACCAATAAAATCATTTTTTACTACTTGATAGGGTATGGGAATAATGGCTTGTACTGCGGGTCTCCCGGTTTTAAGACCCGAGGCATGTAAGGATCCATCGAATTGTTCAAATCCCCCTGCGCGATGGCAACTCGCTGTTCTCTTCTCGAGTCTAGGTTTACTAGCCATCGGAGCTGGAGGAATAAGACCATGCAACATCGCATTTGGAGCTGATCAATTCGATACAAGAACTTCTAAAGGCAAAGCTCAGCTTGAGACTTTCTTTAATTGGTGGTACTTCTCCTTCACTGTGGCACTAGTCATTGCACTAACTGGTGTCGTCTATATACAGTCTAACATCAGTTGGGTCATTGGTTTCGTGATCCCCACGGTTTGTCTCGCACTGTCCATCACCGTGTTCCTCATCGGTCAACACACTTACATCTGCGTGGAGCCTAAGGGCAGTGTGTTTGCAGACATGGTTAGGGTTGTTGTCGCGGCTTTTAAGAAACGTAAAATTAAATCTGGAGAAGCTGTAACGTTTTACATAGGCCCTTCTACTGATGAATCCTCCACCGCTTTGATCCAACAAAAACCAAGGTTCGTAGTAATCTACTCATCACTAGAGTAGACTTTGAGTCTTTCTATTGAAATTTTAGTCATAGTCGTAGAAAATTTATATGACATGGATGCTCGTTACGTTGTTGTACAGAAATTGTATTTAGGCTGCAAAATTAGTCTCTAATTCTTTTATGTTTGGGTGAGACAGGTTAAGGTTTCTAAACAAAGCATCAGTGATAGTTGATCCGGACGAGTTAAACGAAGACGGAGAAGCAAAGAACAAATGGAGATTATGCAGTGTGCAACAGGTGAAAAACCTCAAGTGTGTAACCGCAATTTTCCCTGTTTGGGTCACGGGAATCGCGTGTTTCATGCTCACCGACCAACAAAACATTTACGGGATTCTTCAAGCAATTCAGATGGACAAATCGTTCGGACGTTTCAATGTCCCAGCAGGATGGATGAATCTTGTCTCAATGATTGCTCTTGCCCTCTGGATCTCACTATACGAGTGTGTCATCATACCAACGGCCAAACTAATCACAGGGAGAAAAATCCGGTTGACTATGAAACAGAGGATCCAGATAGGTATCGTGATGGGGATTGCTTGTATGCTCGTTGCTGGTTTCTTGGAGAAGAAGCGAAGAGCTTCCGCTTTAAGGAACCAGTCTTTCGTGTCCCCGGTTTCGATTGTAATGCTCCTTCCTCAATTCGTGCTTGCGGGTTTAACCGAGGCCTTTTCAGCTGTGGCTTTAATGGAGTTTCTCACAGTTAGGATGCCTGAGCATATGAGAGCCGTCGCAGGAGCTTTGTTCTTCTTAAGCTCGTCGATTGCGAGTTATATATGCACGCTTCTCATAAATGTGATCGATCGGTCCACGCGCAAGGCAGAGCATGGTTCGTGGCTAGGAGATAAAGACTTGAATAAGAACAAGCTCGAGAACTATTTTTTCATAATAGCCGGTATTGAAGTCGCTAATCTGTTATACTTTAAGTTCTATGCTTCCAGGTTTGCCACTGAGAACAATAAGGAACAATAGAGATTTCTTAGTTCTTCTTAGCTTTGACATTTATTTTGTATCTTGAAAATAAATCATTTGAAAAAAAAAAAGTTATTGATCAGAAAGGTTTTTTTTGAATTCGTAAATGTCATGTGTTTTTATTTAGTTATTTTAACNTTTTAACATTTTTTTTTTTTTTTTTTTTTTTTTTTTTTGTTAATTGAAATGCTCATATTGGAGATAGATTTGTGTAGACTATATATTCGGGTTCAGCTTAATCCATGAGATTATTGAATTATTGTCAGAAATAGAATAAACTTAACAAATTTATTTGAAAAAAAAAAAAAAAGGTGGAAGCCCTTTGGCATTATTTGAAAAGTCCACAAATATGTTAATTCATGGACCAAATATAACATAGAGCAAAGCTTGATCACTGGTGACAACTATAAGTGAATTCATTCCAACAATTCAGGTGCATAGGAAAGCAAGTGGAGATTCCTTCATTTTACAACACAAGAATGACAAGAAAATACAAAAGTAAAAGGTTAGCTCAAAGGTAAACAATTAATCTTTTCGTCCGTTTGGGTTTCTCTGTCGGTTCAACTATTCTCGCTGGTTTTCTTAGTCTCATCCCTCCCATCAGATGACGTCTGATCCTTTTCATCACCGGCTTCAGGAAACAGCAAGAATCTTATAAGATATATACCAAATGCCGGTGAAACTCCTGGTATTCGTAGGACAGCATGAGGGCCAAGGATAAAGAGCATCACAAATGAGAAGAACATAAATGAAAACCGAAGGAAGTAGTTTAGCCTTGGAGTATTCTCAACTATGGTAAGCATGCCAAAACAAAATGAAAGTGGCATGCATAATAGAGCAAAAACCAGCAATGGAAAGGCCACGTTCAAGGATCTGTGTTAACGATTGCAGGATCCCCCAATTGCGCCCAAATTAGAGCACTTATCGATATTATGGAGCTTTGCATTCCTAAGGTGTTAAATACCACAAAAACAGAGAGAGCTTTATCATTGGCCAAAATGGCTCTACCTAAGTTTGGAGCAGAGCTGTTAATTAAACCCTCCAGGTATTGTAAAACCAGCAGCAAATGTCACAGTCGCTACAAGAGTTGCCACCACAATAAGAGCGTTGATATAATCTTTGTTTTTTTCTCGGTCTAGAGGCCGTGATGGTCTTGTTAGCTTTTTGGTCCGTAGTGTCCTATCTCTTAATGTATAACAGAATACCATGACCAACAGTGCTATCCTCTGTAATATCAAAAGAGAAGTCAAGAAGATGCATAACAGAAATAGTTAGTTATTGTGTAACTATGGTGTGGGAAATTGGACCTCATACCTCGTGGAAGATGTAATCGAGTTGCAGATTTGACTCGACAATATCCAGAGGTGTTAAACCGCAATTGTTCTGTATGTACATGCATTTTTCCTTGGAGATTCCAATCAGAAGAAAAATAACACGATGGCGCCACTTTATGGCGGCTAGGTGCAATGGTGTATTCCCATTCACATCTTGCTCATCAGTCATATACTTGGTTTTATACCATGATCTTAGATGATATACAACCCAAAGTTTTCCACTATTAGCTGCAATGTGGAGACTGTTCTGACCTTGTTTGTTAAGCAAGTATTTTGAATCTGAACAACGATTTAGAAGCTCTTCAACAATTTTGACGTGGCCCTTCTCCGCCGCCACGTGGATCGGAAAGGATCCATCATCATCACGTACATAAACACACTTTGTTGATCGGTCTAAGAGGTTACATATTCCTTCATAATATCCTATGTATGCTCCAAACGAAAGACACGACCTTCCTTCTTCGTCTCGTTCATCCACAAGATTTGGATCTTCTTTAAGAATGATATCAAGGATATCTGCTCAAACAAGTGCTAGTTGAGGAATTTAACAAATTCATTTAATGCCAATTGCTTTTGAATTGGAAGACCACGATTTCTCATAAGTTATAGAAATTTGAATAAGAGCTGCTAGGGGTTAAAGAGCAAAAGAAACCTGTACTCTTGGCCTTCAAAGCAGCGTGTACAAGAAATTTTCTCCCCTCCAACTCAAAGTCTAACAATGAATGTCTCCCTTCAAGGTCGGCATCACTCTCTATAGTTCTCAACATTGCTTTCACAAGGGATACATCTCCAGCTTCAACAGCCTGATACAAGGGAGATATATTATCTTTATCTGCGAGGAATGCTGCACGTTGGTCCGCGTTTACCAGACACAAAGCTGACTCCGTATGGCCTCCGTTGAAGGATCGTCCTTGAAGGGCGGCGTGGAGAGGAGTATGTCCATATATGTCCTTGACAACATACGGATTTAGTCTCTCCTTATCTTCTTCGCACAATTTAGTTGAGACAAATGCTATTGTGTCAACTAGAGCCTCGACAACATTTAAATGGCCAGAATGAGCAGCGACATGAAGCGGAAACTGATCCTTGGAGTTGGGCTCCAAAAGAAGACGTGGGCATTCAGAGACTATGCTCTTGACCAGCTCAAGATGACCCCAAGCCGCAACAAGGTGAAGAACAGAATCTCCTCCATCGCTCTTAAGACATGCCATCTGCGCACCATAGCTTCTCAAGTTCTCCAAGCATTCTTGGTTCCCCTGGCTCACTGCCGCAAAGATCTCAGGATTCATCTGCACAGATACACCTGGGAGGAGAAAAAGATCCGAAAATCTAAGATTGGTGAGGAACTCTGGCAATGACTCCGTTTCTTGAGTAGTTGGCAACATCTCTTCTCTTCCTTTGAAATGAAGGAAATCTCGTGTGCTGAGTGTGCGTAACCCACTGTTTATCAGAATCATGGACAGGTATCTTCGTCTTCGTTGGTAATGAGACACAGCCGTAGACATTTGGGACTCGATTGTATCTAGACGTCCTTCAAAGTTGTCCATCTCAAACCTAAACCAACTTACATTTGTTACAAGAATGTTCCAGTTTCTACCAACATACAAACTCAGCAACAGAAAGAAAAGTGGGGGACGATAGAATTACCAAGTGGAATAAGGATGATGAGAAGTGGAAGAGGAGAGCTACTAAAGCTTTACGGGAGAGGGACTCTATCGTCTATCGTCGTTCATTTATGCAACTCCTTTTAATGGTCTCAACTCTTGAGCTTTGTCTGAGTACGAAGATTCATTCAAAGCAGAAACAGGAAAATCTTAAACAGAAAATCTCGATCCGAGAGACCTAGACGAAATTTAAAGACTAGATAGTAATACTCGTTGTTTCACACTTGGGAATTGACTAATGATCTCTCAAATGGGTCAATGCTCCTTAGTCCTTACGCGTTGGTGTGATGCGGAAGTCTAAATTACTACATGAACAGACAACGTAGAGAGCGGGAGCCAATATTGTCATTATACATATCCTGACTTTTCCCCAATATGTTTTTCTTTGGTTTTTACTTGACACCAACCTGAACCATGATTATTCAAAATATCAAAGAACACCGTCGGATCAAAGGATCGGGCCGTTGGGAATAGTGCTCACTACTAGAATTTGTGTACATTGTTTCAAATAATTTTTGGCTAAATTTTTTCTTTCGTAGCTATGATTTTATTAGTCACAAATATCCACACAAAAAAAAAATCTTTTGAGCTAGAAGAATTTGGTGAGTATTTGTTCATCACAAATTAGTCACAAAAGTATTTGTGATTATTTGCTTTAGATAGCTAAGAAATTTGACCTATGCAAGATCATTTCATTTTCGACCCTAACCCGACTAATTTCATGTTCAGACTAAAAATCAACGAAATTTACATCCTACAATAAACAGACCACTATGTTGTTGTCACTATAGATCCCGACGAAATATGGCCCGACCATTACCCCACTAGTAATAACTCATTGCGAAGACCCGACTAAATCAGTAAACCACTAGCTGACTAATAGGTGAGGTGATCAAATACTGATCATAATCACAATCAACCATTTACCGATCATAATTACACACCCTACCAATTCCTGATCAATATACGATTACAGAAAGAAACGTAATTTGCTAAGCCACTTCCAAAAGACAAAGCCAGTATTTTAAGAAAATGGCGAGCGAAGCACAGACTGTCTCAAAATCTTTTAAAAAGCAAAAGGAAATAGGGAAGAAAAGCAAAACTCTCGACATTTTTATTCATTTATCTGAAGCAATGTACATGGCACATGAATTTCTTCTACAAACAAGAAGCGGAGACTTGCAAACAAATCCCTAGTGAGGAAACATTAAACAACATGATAGCAAATATAACATCCACGGTATAAAAAAACTTACATTTCTAGTTTGAAAAATACTCTCTTTTAGGTACACTCTGGCTTTTCAACATGCTCCTTGCTTGTGATCTTCACAGAGGTCTGATACTTTTCAATGTCCTCATCATTGACAAACCACATAAAATGCAAGAAAAATATACCAAAGAAAGCAGGAATGCCAGGTATCTGCAGAATGACGTGAGGGCCAAGGACAAAGAGGATGATCAAGAAGAAGATCATAGATATAACAGAAATAACTATGACAAGCCCTCTAACATTTCCTACTGTAATGACCACCCCAAAATAGAACGCACACGGCATGCAGAACAGAGCAAAAAACAGTGCCGGCAATGCCACATATAAGGATCTGTGAGCGAGTGCAGGATCTCCCAACTGTGCCCAAATCAGAGTAGCTATTGTCACAACGGAGCTTTGCATTGCAAGTGTGTCAAATACAAGAAAATAAAAGAGGTTGGGGTCGTTGGCCAGAGTTGCCATTCCCAAGTTTGGAGCAGAGTTGTTGAAGCCACCTGGTATTGTAAAACCTGCAGCAAAAGTTACAGTGGCTACCAGAGCTGCCACTAATAGAAGAGCGCTGATGTACTCCTTGTTTTCGCCACAGTTTAGAGGCTCTGATCGTTTTGTTAGTTTTTTGGTCCATTGCAATCTAAAATCTCTGAATGCATAACAGTATACTAAGACCAGCAGTGTCACCCTCTGAAATTCATCCCAAATGAGTCAAGCAAACAGCCTATAAATACTTTGATATAGTAAAGAGCCAAGAAGATAAATTAACTCATTTTTTATGTGACATCAGAGATACCTCTCGGAATATGTAGTTGGGTTGCAGACTTGACTCTGCAATATCCAGAGCTGTTAAACCATTATTGTTCCGCATGTACAAGCACCCAGAAATCCGACTTAGGGAAGTAAGAACTCGAGGGCGCCACTTTATGGTAGCCAAGTGCAAAGGTGTATTCCCATCCACGTCTTGCTCAATAGCCAGGTGTTTGGTCTTATCACAGTTAGTGAGATGAAATAGAAGTAAATAATTCCCACTATTTGCTGCAACATGAAGAATGTTTTGACCATGCTTGGTAAGCAGGTGTTTCGAATCTGGACAACGGTTTAAAATCTCTTTGACAATTCTGATGTGGCCGTTTTTTGCAGCTAAATGGATTGGAAAGGATCCATCATCATTGCACACATAAACACTCTTTGTTGATCGGTCTAATAGTTTGCATACTCCTTTATAGAATCCTATGGATGCTCCAAACGAAAGACAAGTCATTCCTTCTTTATCTTGCTCATCCCCAACACTTGGATCTTCTTTAAGTAAAACATCAAGGACATCTGTATAAATTAGCACACAAGTGAAGATTTAGCTTCTATCTCAAAACTAGATGAATACAGTAATTTGAACAATTACTAATGGTAAAAAGAAAAACAAACCTGTATTCTTGGCTTTCAAAGCAACGTGTACAAGAAATTTTCTCCCTTCCAATTGCGAATTAAAGCTAGAGTTTCTCCCTTCAAGTCCATCATTGTCAATAGTTTTCAACATTGCTTTAACAAGTGAGAGATTACCAGCTTCTACTGCCAAATACAAAGGAGATATTCCATCTTTATTTGCAAGAAATGTAACACGTCGGTTCGCATTCACCAGACATGCAGCTATCTCCACATAGTGCCCTGTCAAGGCCAAATGCAGAGCAGTATTTCCGTCTCTGTCCTTCAGTTCATATGGATTCAGCCTCTCCCTCTCTTCCTCAGACAATCTAGCTGAAAGATATGTTACCGATGCAACAAGAGCTTCAACGATAGGTAAATGGCCAGCACGAGCAGCAGCATGGACTGGAATCTGATTCATCGAGTTTGGTGTAATTAGAAGGCGTGGACATTCAGAAACTATGCTCTTCACTAATTCAAGATGACCCCAAGCAGCAGCAAGGTGAAGAACAGAATCTCCTTGGTTACTCTTGAGACATGCCATTGGCGTTGCGTTGCTTCTCAACTTCTCCATACATTCTTTATTCCCCGCACTCACTGCGCTAAAAATTTCAGGATTCATAAGAACATATTCACCAGGGTGGTCGAAAAGATCCAAAATTTTGAGATTGCTAAGGAACTCTGGCATATATTCACTGCCTTCCCCACCACACAGAGGGAAACAACTTAAACGCCGAGTGAGTGCGCCATAGTTCATCAGATTCACTGGGAAATATCTTTGTCTCCGTTGGTCATGAGACATACCAGTTGACTTCTGGGCTTCCATGGTATCTAAACGTACTTCAGAAGAATCCATCTAAAACATAAGACAGTTCCCTCAATCATAAGAAATTAACAAACACTCCATTTAACCATACCAAGAAGAGGAGGGGAAGAAACATACCAAATGCGATATGATCTGCTAAAGCTTGACGCCTATAGAGAACATTTCTTCTTTGATTTCTATAACCCCTTTAGTGTTCCAAACTCCCAAGCAATGTGCCAGCGACCAGAGAGATAGCTATAACTGTGACAGTGACCTTGTAGATAAAATATTGGAAAGTCTTCTTATAATCTCAAACAATTGTTGTCATCATCTTCTAGCCCGAGACTTTGTCTCCAACAGGCAATTCATTCAAAAATATTTTGATATAAATATTGTACCTGAGATCTGAAGGTGTCAGAAAAGCTAGAGAATATAGCTTTCCAGTGGCAAGAAAAAATTGTATTCCCACATTCAATGATTTTTAGCAACTTCTACTAATTCTCTCAACAGAAAACCTCCTTCCCCAAAAAAACACTACAAACAGTAGAGCCATTATAGTCTGTGTTCCTTAACCACACTCCACAAGGTCTTCCAATGAATCTGAAGTTGAACGATGAAGCAGGTCTTTATGCAAAAAATTTATCTTGACAAACAGAGATGGCACATGGAACAACTGGTACTAGGATGTGGGCCAAGAGCCGAACCGACTAAACTCCAACATGGAAAGCTAATTACGTAAAACAACCATTGAATCACATAACAAGCTTGAGCCAACAACATTTCATATACCAATGGAATCCCACACCAGGTTAAAGAGATTAATGTACCACAGATCCAGAAGAAACATGTATCGGTCTGACATAACCACAGATAAGTTCCTGCAAGAGCTTCCAATACACAGAGCTCGAAATTTAAGCAGCAAAAAAAAGGTAAAACACGCATGTTTTATTCATTCATGTGAAGCAATGTACATGACAGAAAATTGTTCATTATAAAACAAAAAGCTGAAAAGTGAGTTAGCTCGGACTCTTTCAGCCATTGTTTCTGTTGTCACCAGCGGCCCAAACCAGAAGAATATAGGGGATGTAAAAGATATGTCGAAGAAAGGGATTGGTACAATACTTGGGGGACACATAAGGAATCATGATCACCAGAGAAACCCCAAGGAAGATCAGGCCGATACCCAATAAGAAATAGGAAAGCAAGGGTATGTGGCTTATTGCAGCATACGTGCCAGCCATAAAAGCTATCGACATGAATGTGAGCGAAAGTACCAGAAGTGGCAATGCAAGTTTGAAGGCTTTCATTATGATCGAATGATCGCTCAGTTGCGTCCAAATGAGAGTAACAGTCGTTAGTAGAGAACTGTACATCGCCAAGGTGTCGAACACAAGAAAGACTTGGAAAGCTATTTTCTTGGCCAAAGCCGCCATTCCCAGGTTGGGAACAGAACCATTGTAACCCCCTGGCAGTGCAAACCCTGCAGTGAAAGTCATAGTGGCTACAAGAGTGGACACCAACATAAAAGTACTGACATCATCTTTGTATGCACCATCTACACCTAGAAGGGGTAATTTTCTTTTGTCACTTTTTTGTGCACCAGCGGATCTCAAAGGTGCCCAAGTCAAAAGCTGTAGAATCCCAAAAAAAAGTAAACTATTAATAGAAGCAGTATACCAATTTAGAATAAGAAATTATGAATCATACCTCCCGAAACCCGCAGCTCGTAACCATATTTCCCACTAAAATATCTAGAGCTGTAAAACCACTGCTGTTCACTGTGTTCAGGTCAACTCTGTCGTCCCATGTAAGCATACTCACAACTTTAGCATGTGCATTTTTACAGGCCAGATGTAACAAAGTGTTTCCGTCCGCAGCTTGTTCATTAACAGACTTTTTCATGTTACCATCCTTATAAACTTTTAGGATAAACTTGACCGCTTTGAGTTGTCCATTATTTGACGCAACATGAAGAATATTTTGATCGTGTTTGCCAGGCAACTCAAGTGCGTCTGGACAGCTTTTCAGAATTGCTTTAAGTACGTTGACATGACCATACTTAGCCGCCATATGAATCGGAAAGTAGCCATCAGCATCGCTGACAAAAATCGCTTTTATAGATCTGTCTAACAGATAGCATACTCCTTTGTCATACCCTACTGACGCCGCATATGAAAGACAAGTTTGTCCTTCTTCATCTCGCTCATTCACAAGACTTGGGTCTACACTGAAAATAAGATCAAGAACATCTGCCCAAGCAAGTAGGAATTTCAGTTAGGCTCTTCGAGCAAGAAATCTGAAACACTTCATACGAAAGCTGACCTATATTTTTTGCCTTTATAGCTGCGTGTACAAGCGATTTTCTCCCTTCCAATTGCGAGGCTAAGTTAGCGGTTCTGCCTTGAATGTTATCCCCTGGAATGTTCAACATTGCATCTACGAGGGATACATTACCAACTTTAACTGCCATATATAACGGAGATATTTCATTATTATTGGCAAGCAACGAAGCACATTTGTTCGCCTTCACCAGAGAGGCAGCTGTTTTCATCAGGACATCAGAAAATGAAACGGATTTGCTACGTAACCTCTGCATAATAAAGGTGAGACGGAGATTGATTTCTTAAGCATTGTTGTTGAATCAAAAGCTCGGACAAAAACATCGATGCATCAGATATTAGTAGAAAAGGTAAGCTGTCAGAGACATGAAAAGAAATAGAAGTGTGAGGTTTTCCTAACAGAAAATAACCAAGATTAGAAGACTGCAAGCAAAACAAAACAAAAGTCAAAATAGTACGAGTCAAGGACAGGATCATGTATTGATAGCTTGAGAGATTCAATAAAATTCGAGCTATAAGTTTTGCTTTCTTAGTGCCATTTAAATTCAACTAAAGGAGTTTATATTGTGTTCTTATACCCTCAACTACTCATAGACCCAAAATCTCCATAAAGTAACAATATATTCTTATGTGCAATACCTTTTTTTTCTCATACAGATCCTTCAAGGTCAAGTGCAGAGCAGTATCTCCATTCTTGTCCTTCAGAACATACAAATTTGGCATCTAGCTATCTTCTTTATACAATTTGGCTTGGAAATATGTTATTGAAGCAATGAGAGCCTCAACCACCCTTGAATGGCCAGCACGAGCAGCGAGATGAAGAGAAAGCTGATCCTTCCAATTTAACTCCAATAGAAGAGAAGGGCATACAGAAACTAGGGATTTCACTAGCTCAAGATGGCCTGAAGCAGCAGCAAGGTGAAGAATGGAATCTCCTTTGTCATTCTTGAAGCACACCAGTGGTGTTTCATAAGTTTTCATCATCTCCAAAAATTCTCTATTCCCGGCTTGCATTGCGCAATACATCTCCAAAGTCATTGCCAAATATTCACCGGGGATGTTGTAAAGATCCAACAGTCTGAGATTGGTAAGGAACTCTGGCACAGATTTGGCGTCTCCCGTAGGTAGTGGCATGGTACCAGCTCCTCTGCTTTGAGAAAAACATGGTGAAACGAGTGTGCGTGCGCCTGTCTTTATCAGATTCACGTGGAAGTAACCACCTTTCCGTTGGTCATGAGACACATCCGTTGACCTCTGAGCCTCAATTCTATCTAGACCTGCTTCAGAACTGTCCATCTCAAACCTAAATCATCCCACAAATTGTTTGAAAAACACAGCTATAAGTTCCTGAACCAAACAATAAGTCAACTACTCCAAGGAAAGGTGCCAATGAAAGACTTACCAATTGGAAGGAGGAGATGAAAGATGCAAGAGTATTGGTTAAAAGCTTGACAGGGCAGAGAGAAACTATATGTTCCTCCATTCATATAAAGTATTCAACGTCTCGAGCCACGTGCATGCACAGAGATCACTGTGAAGTGTGACGGTCACCTATAAAGGCAGGTCTTTGTTTTTTTTTTTTTTGGTCGGAAAAGGCAGGTCTTTGTTTAATCAGAAATAATTAGAGGAAACATTGAACGCAGAGGAGTCACCGTACTTATCTTCACCCGACTTTGTCTCAAGACTCTCAACAAAGCAATTCAAACAGATAGTCCTCACATAAAGACTAAAGATGTCCTGAAAAGCAAGAGAGCTAGAGATTAAAGATATGGTTCTATCTAATGGAAGACAACGCAGTTGTCACCTAATAAAGTAAAAAATTTGGAGATTACCGGGAGAAAATGACAAACCTGACCCTGGAGACACAAGTTAACTACTTAAACCAACCAGGTACATATGAATGTAACAAAGTTTGGATAACAATTGTTTAAGGGTATCATCATATGACATCTTACAAAACTAGTTAGAAATACACTCAAAACTTGTCAGACACAGATTAAAGAGTCTCATACCTTGTGGTACTTTTGAACGAGATTGACCCAAAAAACTTGCATCTTTCACTTGTCTAGAGTACAAGCTACTTCTGGTCAGGAAATAATGGAACAGCCAGTAAATCTTCTTGCTTATACAGCCGCGTATTCGGAAAGCAGGAAGCACCCGACGCAATCATAAAATACGGTGACCAAATATGGAAAGCTAAGATACTGGTATTTCAGAAAATATCTTTTTAAGGTACAGTCCTTTCAAGTTTTCTACTTGAATGTCGCTGGAGGATTCCACGGATTCCAGCCTCTTCAAACATGTGTGACACTGACCAGAGCCAGAGTTGTAATGTTCTTCCTCACCGTCTTCATTAACAAAAATCAAAAGAGCTACGAGATAAATGCAAGTCCAATCTTGAAAAAGAATCCCATAAATCTGCAGGATCACATAACTCAGTGTATATTACAACGGAAACAAGGCATGATCCTAACTAGGAAATATCCTATAGATAACAACTGTCCAACGAATCGAGTTTCTTCAAGTTGAAAAGCCAACTAAAAGTTCAGAAGAAACAGAACATATACATGTCAGTATGTATGTACCAAATCAGTTCTCCTATGTGGTCTAATAAAAATCCTACATCATACAAATCAACATCTCTCCCAACTTCATTCCAAAATTCCATTACCCTTAAAAAGTCTTCAAAACCCAGAATGGTCTTCTGACAGAAACGAACACAGCATCCAAATAAGAGAAGCAAACGGCCAAATGTCCGATCTTCTTGTCGGTTAGTCCACCGTATACCCAAACCATCCCCAATCCTCCATACGACTGATAATGAGAGATGCCGGGTTGATTTGGGGATAAATTTACACGACAGCCGTCTCCGCCGCGTTTTGACGCGCCGCCGAATTAATTCTTACCACGCCGAAGCTGTTCAGAATTGGGCCCTTAGCTTCAACTCATACGGGCCCATTTTAATCAAAGCCTTTCAGTGAGCGATGCCATTTTGCTGTCTCACACATTAAACGGAGCAGATTAGTCCGCAATGACACCTCCTAAATAACTGATATCTTTTGTTACAAGCAACAATGCTCCTATAGATCAAGCAATGTTGGAGGCAGTTTATCTTCAAAGGAACAAAGAGAAAACCCTAAGACACAGTGATCAAATACAATAAGATGAGCAACCAGTGAGATACAATATTTCAAAAGATACAATCTCTTTAAGACACTTTCAACTTTTCAACTTTATCCATGCTTTTGGATACTACAGCCTCCACCCTCACACCGCAAGAGGTATGATGTTTTTCATCATCGCCTTCATTAACAAACCACAAAAGAATGTGGAGATAAAGACTAGTGCTATCTTGAATAAAAGGATGCCAGTAACTGTTGCCTGTTAGGTCTTTGTTAATTGTGAGACTCATCAGTTGGATATGCTCTAAGGTCCAGAAAACAAATTGAAGCAACTTGACGTGGTCACTCTATCATAAGGTTCACATCTACCACACCAAGCACCAACTGTGTATAAAGAGCTAACGAGCAACTCAAAAAATACACAAAGGACCTTATAGAAACCACACAGGAGTTTCATAATTTTTCAGCTTAACACTCTCATAACCACAGTTGTATCAAACACAACTAAATTCTGATTAAACATTCAATCTGAACGACAAAAGAAATATATTATTAGTACAGTATCAAATGAAATTACATATATATAATCATCCATGGAAAACATTCTCTTGTTTAGTGTCTGGCATTTGGACGTGATTATTCCCTGAGATCTCCACAGACTCTGCACTCTTCACAGACCTGTCAGTAGAGATCTGATAACTTTCATCTTAGTCGTCATTTAAAAACATAAAAAGAAAGAGAAACCGACCCCATATAGCAGGAAGGCTAGGTCGTTGTAGGGTAACGTGAGGTACAAGGATTTTGACCATCACATAAAAGTAAAAGACAATTATAGCGTAGATGATCAAAAGAAGCAGTTTAACATTTCCAACTGCAATAACTAGGCCGTAAAGGAATGCATATGCCATGCAACCTAGAGCTGAAAGCAGTGATGGCATGGCCAATTGGATGGAAGTCTGATATAGTGCAGGATCCCCCAACTGCGCCCAAATCAGAGAAAATATAGCTACAATTGAGCTTAGTAGTGCCATGGTGTCAAATACAAGGAAACCCATCAGGCGTCCATCCGTTGCTAGATTCGCCATGCCCAAGTTCGGAGCAGAGCTTCTAAAGCCACCTGGTATTGTGAATCCAGCCGCAAATGTTACAGTGGCTATAAGAGCTGCCACTAGTAGAAGGGCGTTGATGTACTCTTTATGTCCGCCACATTCCGGAGGTAATGATGGTCTTGTTAGCTTCATGGTCTTCCTAAGTCTAACATCTCTGTTGACGTGACTATAAACTAAGACCATCACCGTCAACCTCTGTAAATTGTGAGATAAACCAGGGTCCAAGAGTTAGAAGCTATATGTAATTGATCTGAGGTCAAAAAACAAAGCGAGGTTATGCTAAGGAAATTAAACATACCTCCCGATAGATGTAGTGAGGTTTCAGATGTGATTCAGCAATATCCAAATTAAAGGTGTCAAGCCGCTATTGTTCAGTATGAAGAGGTTTTTCGGCCCTACAAGGCGAATAATAGCTCGAGGCCGCCACTTTATGGTGGCTAGATGCAAAGGCGTATGCCCATCTACATCTTGCTCATTTGCAAGATGTTTTGATTGTTCGAATGTCGTCAAATGACACAAGATTTTATATTTCCCGCTATCAGCTGCAATGTGAAGAATGTTCTGACCTTTTTTGTTGCGGAGTTGTTTTGAGTCTGGACGGCGGTTTAAAATCTCTTTGACAACTTCCACATGGCCTTTCTCTATTGCCACATGGATTGGAAAGGATCCATCAGAATCGCATACAAAAACTCCTTTCGTTGATCGGTCCAATAAGTTGCGTACTCCTTCAATATAACCGATGGATGCTCCAAAAGAAAGACAAGTCCTTCCTTCTCCATCCAGCTCATCCACAAGACTTGGATATTCTTCAAGAATAACATCAAGGGTATCTGCTCATACAAGTGTAAATATCAATAAGCAAAACATACAGAGATTTATTCACCTTGGTGGTAACAAATGTGTAAAAAGCAAAACAAACCTGTAGTATTGGAATTCAAAGCAGCATGTGCCAGACATTTTCTACCTTCCAAATGTGATCTTAAGTTAGGATTTCTCCCTTCAGGCCCATCCTCGCCTGTAATTTTCAACATTTCTTTGACAAGTGATACATCTCCAGCTTCAACTGCCAGATACAGGGGGGACATTCCATCGTTATTTGCTAGAAATGAAGCACGTTGATTAGCGTTCACCAGACAGGTAGCTGCCTCCATGTAGAAGTCTTTCAAGGCTAAGTGCAGAGCAGTATTTCCATTAACGTCCTTGAGAAGATATAAGTTAGGTTTGTCCCTTTCTTCTTTAGCCAGTCCAGCTGAAGCAAAAGCCAGTGCCGCAGCAAGAGCCTCGACAAGAGACTCAACAACAGCTGAATGGCCAGCAAGAGCAGCGACATGGATCGGAAGCTGATCCTTCGAGTTTGGCTCCAATAAAAGACACGGACAGTCAACTACAATCCTCTTCACTACTTCAACATGACCCCAAGAAGCGGCAAGATGAAGAACAGATTCTCCTTGATCGCTTTTGAGACACGCCATTGGTGTACCGTAGCTTCCCAAAATCTCCAACCATTCTTTGTTCCCTTCGCTCACTGCGCTAAAGACATCAGGACTCATTGACACATATTCACCAGGGAAGTCAAAAAGATGGATAGAGAACTTTCGCACTGATTCCGTGACTTCTCCTCCAGTTTGAAGCAAACCTCGTGAACTGAGTGTACGTAAACCATTTTTCATCAGATTCATGGGGAAGTATCTTCTTAGACTGCGATGTGCATGAGACACATTTGTTGACCTCTGTGACTCAATTCTATCAAGACGTTCTTCAGAACAATCCATCTCAAAGCTAAACAAATCGTTTGAAATGACAGTTTTAGTTAACCATAGTTCAGACCAAAAAAAACGTTAACCATACTAAAAGGGAATAGAGAGACTTACCAAATGGAGGAAGAAGGAAATCAGAGATGTCAAAGGAGTAGCTAAAGCTTGACGAATGAGAACCTCTACGTTCATCCATTTATAATAAATCCTCGTTAAGTGTCTCAACCAATGTGCGTGCACAGTGAGTGTAATGAAAGTGAATGCAGAAACAGAGGAGGTCAAGGTCGTTTTTTAATCCAAAGTATAGTAAACTTTAAACCTCGATTACGGAGCTATGACTTTAGCGTGTAAATGGTAATCCAAAGTCAACTTTAGAAAACCTACTCCCATATTTTTCTTTAGTATGTGCCTGAAGAGCCTACCTTCTTATTTTTCTCAACAACTATGCTTTTCATCTAAACAGAACGCTTCCTTCAGCCGAAGATACAACCAAACACAAAGTTCAGAACATTAAGCAACTTTTATAAGTTTCTAACACAAATGTACATTTCTTTGACTATGCTTCCTTACACTTCAAAGAAAATGAACAGTCGGACCAAGCTACAGTATTCCTAAAACAAGAGAAGACACAAAACAACACAACAAATGAAAAAGAAGAAGATTCTTCCCAGTGATTTATCAGCCTGCATTATCCGTCTTCTCATCCTTGGCCCGCTTGTCCCTGCTAGATTGTAAGTGTCCGGATATGTGAATCTATCCATCACTCGTGTTCCAAACAACCTCGTCGCTACCATTTCTCCAACCATCACCATCATTGGATCCAAAACAGCAGAGTATGATAAACTGTTTGAACTCAATACCCCTGAGACAGGGTAATAACCTTCCTGCGGGTTATTGAAATGAACCCGTTGTGATAACTGCAGATCCGTACTGCTATAAGGCGAATTTGGCATCTCAAGCTGGTAAACCGGTCCTACTGGTCTTCTAGGCACACCGCTTTTACCTTTGTCCTGAGAATCACAGCGGCCTCTGCCATACAAAGGAACCAACGCAGAGTGAGACACATTGGATTTACAAACAGGACACTGCCTATGTCTTTGATATTCATCACTTGTAGAGACGCTATGTACATCAAGCCATTTGTGGATGCAGGGCCAACAGAAGAGGTGACCACAGAGAGTCACAACAGGTTCTTGCACCGAGTCTAGGCAAATGTTGCAGTCGAAATTCGAATCAACAGTATCATCAGAAGGAACCGAGACTGTGGTGGGTTCTTGTTTGGTGTTCTTGAAACAAAATGCACCTTCTCCGTAAAGTTCTCCAAGTAAAGCAGCATCTTCAAAGGATTGGTCCATGGCCATCGATCAAAATTCTGAAAGATGAAATTTTCAATCAGCAATAGATCTTAAATTCTAGAAAAACTTAGATATCAATCAGATATATGAGTAAAGCATTAAAAGAGCGCCTTATTTTGGTCCAAATATGGTGAGAATTAGGTTATTACGAAGGGAGTAAATGATTTTAGAAAAAACCCAGAAAATGTAAAATCATGAGGATTGCATCTGCATACATAAACCCATATCTTAGCCAGCTCATGAAGAACCCTAGAATCAGCAAAAAAAACAATGATTCAACACGAGCAGAGGGTTCTAGAATCTTCCGAAAACTCGTAACCGATTATCACGATATTCCATTTGATGATACTCAGATCAAGCTTTAGCTACAGAAAACAGTAAACTCAATCGATTTTTCGCAAACCCAGAAAGTGAAAATGATCCGAAGACTCGAGAGAAGACAAGTCAAACTCGTCTCGTCGTCTCCAGGAAAGTTCAACACCAAAATCAAATCTAAGAGAAAAACAAAACGAGGCAGAAGATATTCCGGTGAAGATGAATAGTTACAGATAAACGTATACATACACATTCAAATACGCGTAAACACGAAAACGCACGTATATAGGAAAAAAAGAGAGAGTCAGGGAGATACGAACCAGAGAATCGGCGGCGGCGTTTGAGGAAAACCCTAAACAGAGTGTGTCGGTGGGTGAATTAGAGCAGAGAGAGAGAGATGGCGAGGAGGAAGAAGAGTGATGTTTGAGAGAGAAAGGAGCGGAGATAAGAAGAATCTCTTCAATCTGGGTTTTTGTAGAAGCCTCAAAACAGTAAACAAAATTTTAATTCCGTATTTTATTTTTATAATATATATCTGAAAACAAGTTTGAGATATTATTAACGCCTCGAATTCGATAACGTAATGATCTCTTGCTGACGTGGCGATCTGAATGATTCGTCCTCTGTTTAGCCAAAAAAAAAAAAAAATGAAAAAAAATAACCAATGTAATATCTTTGTTCTGATCTTCTTTGATCAAACTTTGGGAATGATGAAATGAAATCAGTATGTTAGTATAATGCGCTTGAAGATTTATCCGCCACTGGTTTTCATTTTCTCTACTGCTATATTGTGTCAGAATAATTTAATCTTTGATTTTTGTGTGTTTTGGGCAGGGTTATAATATAGGTATTTAATAATTATCTTTGTGTCATATTATTATATACTTTTTGTGTTGTACATATGTTAAAAGAAAATATGTAACTAATACTTCTAGAGAAACTATAAGGACTAACAAAATATTGGGACTTAATTTGCCAACAAGAGAGTGGCAGTTTGG
>OVAF01000584.1:7327-36485 GCA_900406245.1 Odontarrhena argentea | reverse complement strand
TTTTCTCTTAAATTTTAGAATTTTTTGGAATTTTTCTGATTTTTTCTGATTTTTTTCTTATTTTTTTCGATTTTTTTATAATTTTTTAATTAAATGTTATTATTTTATTATTAAAAATATTAAAATAATGACACAGTTAACTTCCGTTAAGTANAAAAATATTAAAATAATGACACAGTTAACTTCCGTTAAGTACGGATCGTAAAATGGACATACGACTAAAAGTTCAAGTATTAAAGTGGGTAAATAAAATAATTCAAGTTGTAAAATGGGCAGTCAAAAAGTTCAGGTATTTTTTATCAAATCGTAATTAAGTTCGAGGATTTTTTGGGTAATTTCTCAAAAGAAAAACAAGAAATAAAAGCATTTTGTTAATCAAAACTATTTATGGGTGAATAGTATAGGTAATGGGTTACATACCATTATTGAGTTGAATGCAAGTTATACAAAACTATTTAGGCAATAGCCAACGTGATACTCTTAACACATCAAGTGGTCAGATGTAGACATCAGAAGAACTATGAAAGTGATATTTCACATGTTTTATACATAGCTCGGCCTTATATGATACATTAACACAAATCATCAAACTATATTTTTAGTAACATCTCTTAATTCGTTTGACTTATCAAATGTATAAGAAATGGTGCTATGACCTTGTAGAGATAGGTCATTTTTATCCATGAAGTTTCTAAATGTGGAAAACAACATAATTAATGACAAGTTTCCATATTGGTTAGGATCTCTTCCATAATTATATATCATCATCCTCATATCAAACCAGTTCTATTTGTAACGAGTTCACAAATATTGGCAAATTTGACAAATTTCGAGGCATTAGACGTATCTCGAAATCAGCTTTCGGATCAAATACCTCGAGTAACATCTCCTTTATATCAATCATGAACTTTTCCCACAACAATCTCCAAGGTCCAATACCACGAGGCACACAGTGTCAAAGGCATAATTATTATTCATCTATGGACAACTCCAAACTCTACGATTTCGAGGAACTATGTAAAGAAACTCAAGTCCCTAATCCTATATCATAGCAATCCTAAGATTTACCTGAGCCAATATAACAAGTGATTAGTTAGATAGCAGCGACTGTAGCCTATGGACCCAGTGGTGGATCCACATCCAAGGCAGTGGGTGCACCTGCCCCCAATATTTTTTTTAAAAAATTGTATTTAGTAAGAACGTAAGTGTAACTATTAGATCATTTGGCAAGTGTTCTCCCTCTAAATGTGGAGGTAAGGAGTTCGACTCTTCTTCCTCTTACATTTTGCCCCCACTGCTTTTTTCTTCTATATCAGCCCTTATGGACCTGGTGTGTTATGGGGATTGGCGAGTGGACATATCTTTGGTCCACATAAGAACAAATGGTTTATGGAAAAGTTTGGTCGGATTTATGAAGCACGGGGACGACTAAATGGTGGCGTCCCGCATCTCCAAAACGTCTCGGGGATGGCCGGATGGGTATGTAATGGGGACGGCTTTGAGACGTCTCTGGGACGTTTCGTTAAAAACGGAGACAAAGTTTTTCGTAAACGTTTCGGAGCAAAACATGGGACGTTTCAAAGGCGTCTCTTACATATTTCTCATGTATAATGTGATGATTTATGTGGACTTTTTCAAAACAAAAACAGAAATTAAAACTTTTTGGTATTGGTGAAAGCACTTTAGATCATCCTGGTGTGGTTAAGCTAGTAGCAGCACATGCTAAGCCTCCGAATTACTTGTTTTTCTTCGAGTTTTACGAGTGTGGGACGTTAGTTGAGAAATTACATGTGGAGGTATGGTCTCCGAGTATTGATCAAGTGTTAATGATCACCAATGTTGGAGACTTAACATGTGCAGTTAGTAGCTTAATTAAATACATTTTGTTTTTTATGTTTTGACTTATATATATGGTATTTGTTTTTCATATGGGTATTTATATTATATTCTTATTGAGGTACCTATGTCGTCCCCGTATTTATATTTTTTTGATATTACCATTTCCTATCTCCGTATCCGTACCCGTTTTTGTATCCCTCCTGTATCCGTACAACATTGTCGGAACAAGCCTAGAGGAGCTATCAGAAGTACTTAAACTCATCCTCACTTACTACATTAAGTGTTTGTGAAACATATGTATGCGTTTATTCTCTATATGTAATTTCATTTTAGTTATCTACTAGAAGGTCACTTCAAACAATGTTGGTGGTGTTTCCAGCTTAATTTAGTAAATTCCAATATCAGAAACAAGTTAAAGAAATTATCAAATTAATAAAGTGGATAAGTCAATACAAGCCCATATTTGTAACTTTAATTAAAATTGGGCCATGCCACTATTCTCCCATATTTACTTTCGGTCAAATTTGATTACATTTGGTTCAATAGGTGTTTTAAAAGAAAGGGGCATATTATTAAATTATTCTTTTTTAGACTTTTGAGAAATTATTTGTACGTTTCGGGGTCTTTTATAATTATCTTAAACTTCCGGAAACATCAAATCCCAAAAGATCCGTTTAATAAGTAATCAAAACGGTCGTTTCCATCGAACGACTCTCAAAATTCAAAATCCCTTGATCATCAACATTTTCTCTCCCAATCTTCTTCTTCCATTGCGAAATTGTGGATTCAGTTTCTTGAGAAAATCCGCCATGGAAAGAGGTATAGTACTCGATTCTCTTATTTCATGTGCGACTGATTTGAATTTCGCTGATCCGATGTTGTAATTGTCAGACCCGATTCCAAAAAACGTGCACTGAGACTGCTTTGAATGAATCGAACGAATTAGAATCGGGATAACGAGGCTTGTAAACGATTATTGAACTCTCCTTCTTGAAGGGTTTTGTGAGGGTTTAATATTCGATTGAACTTGATTAAACCTTAGTTTTTTGTTTAGAATTATTCGAATGATGTTATTGGAGGTTTGGAGGATTTGTTTTTGATATTATGTGAATGTCTTTGATTCTGTAATTGATTCATCGCCTGAGTTCTTGCCATTCTGTTTTTTCATTGGCTCTGAAGGAAGAGCATGTGTTAGTTTCAAATCAAAATAAAAGATATCAAGAATTGCTCCTTTGCAGAACCTGAATTATCAGACGCTCTCAAGATTCTGTGTAAGTGCCTTCTTACTAACATATCTTGTTGCTTCCTTTGTTGAATTGTAGCTTATGCGCTTCAAACTTTGAAAAAGTAATAGCCACAAAAGCCATCAGAGAGGAAACAGTTATACAATGAGGTTATCAAACTCAAGGGAACCTGGGGAAGGTTTGATATATCTGTTAGCATGTTGGAGCTCTTTAAACGAGAATATGCAGGACCTCTGGGTGGAGAACTCTAACCAACCTCCTAAAAAGTAAGTTCACTCGCCTCTTCTTTATGAAATAGAGTGAGCCAAAGCAAGACCAGGAACGTCTTGTTCATAGTTGAAGCATCAGTTTTGTCCCTGTCCTTTTAATATTAAAATTAACAACATCTGTTCCGTTGATAAAGCTTAAAGGTCAAGCAACATGCAGAAGGGACTCTAGATTAATCGAATCACCTGTTTACAATACAATTCTAGTGTGCTAGCTGCTCAAGACTGCGTGATCAACAGCTGCTAAAGAGCTCAGTAGTCGCTCTCACTGGTAAGTAACAGAGGACCTAAACGTTAAACGTCTTTGAACTGGCTCTTTGGTCCTACTTAACACTCTGTTTGTGCATGCTCGCGATTCACAGTGAAAGGAGAGAATTTTGTAAATGGTCAGAGAATCAGAAGGGGTGGCAGTGAGCGAGTAGGAAATATAGAAGTTGAAGGAATCGCAGTTCCATCAATAAGTTGCTCTCATCTCTGCCCTTGCATCCAAGACATGCCACATTCCTTACACGTATCTCTCTCCCAAAAGAACCTTTCACGTGTTTGTTCTGCACATCTTTGTGAACTTGTCTTGTGAACTTTTCAGTGTGAATATTACAGGTGGAGATTGCAAGATTTATCCGAGCTTTGCAGACTCTTTGTTCCTTAAACTTTGCTAGCAGAGTCTGTGGAATTGAAAGTGGTCCTGCTCGAAAACAGGGGATGTCTTTGAGATCCTTAAGTACGAGCAAATGGTAACATGCTTCTCCAATTCTAATTTGGTCTAAGTTTTTTAGTAAACAGCTAAAGAGATATCGAAGCTGACATTTTCTCTTGTTGAACAGGTAGAGAAATAGAAGCACAATGAAAAGAAAACTAAGAAGCTTCAGGACAGTGTACAGTCACTACCAGAGAACACTTATGCAAAAGACTCCAAGATAAGGTAGATACTTCACTTAAAGCTCAAGCTGACAGATTCCATATGATCTATAATTTTAGGACATATTTGTTATTCGCATACTCCCTGATTTGATGTTCATCAGGCTTGCTAGTAGACCTACTTGCTAGAAGGAAATACACGTTGAGATACTGAGGAAAACATCTACATTAGGTATAACTGACTCTTTAATTTTGATTTCTTCATAACCATATTTTGTTTTCTAAGCTTATTTCAACTTAATGATTTTAATTCGTTTTTTATGGTTTTAATTTGGTTATGATTTTATGATTTTAATTCGATTTTATGGTTTTATTCTCATTGTTTTCTTTCGGATTTTTAGCATTTTAAGAAATTATGAACAACTATATTATACGTTTTTCATTTTAACTAAAAATTGTCATTTTCATTTTTTTTGGGAATTTTTTTATTTTTCGAATTTTCAGCATTTTAAGAAATTATAAAAACTATTTTCTACAATTTTTCAATTTAATTCAAAACTTAATTATTTAGGGAAAATCATATAATTTTTTCGATTAAGAAACTTGAATGGGTTTCATAACGTGAAAACTAACCGAACATGAATTATTTAGTCCAAGATATTCTTGGTCCGTTAGAGGTGACATGTTCGAATTTTTTTTGCATAATGATATATCCACGCAATTTTTTTTTTTTCCAACCATACATATATAAATCATGAGAAAAGCTCCAATTTGGTAATCCAGGATGAGTGTTTACATAAGAGAATTCATATCCTCATTGTCACGCTGGTCGTGCCAAACAGTCTGCTTGAGAATTTGATTCACGCTGGATGAAAAGACATAGAAAAAGACGAAAACCGTCTACAAAACTCTCTGAACTCCTCTAGCATGATATCGAGTGTCGGCCAATCTTCACGTGCTCCAATAATCTTCGTCAGCTCCTAAGCTATCCGTCTGGAACTTATAGCAAGGAATGTCATGATGGAGTATAATAGACATTGCTCAATTTCTGATCGATTTGGTAATATTAAGAAACTTAAATGGATTTCATAATGTGAAAACTAACAGAACATGATCACCCTATGTAAGATATTCTTGGTCCGTTAGAGGTGACATGTTCTACCTGTTATTTTACATAATGATATATCCACACAATTTCTGATTGATTTAATGATAACAATTTTTCCTGCAATTTTTTATTTGTTTTAAGGAAAGTTATATTATTTAATTATCTATTAAGAAACTTAAACGGTTTTTATAATGTGATATTCTTGGTCCGTTAGTTGTGACATGTTTTAATTGTTTTCACATATGATATATCCACGCAATTTCCGATCGATTTAGTAATAGAGAAATCCCATTTCTATATTTTATATATATCTTTCAGCGTTCATATTTTGTTATATGTATCGTAGGAATGTGTCTTTCCCAATTGTCTTTTAGATGAAATCTTCTCATTAGAATATTGTTGTAGGTATGTGTCTTTTTGTTCATTTGTGTCTCTTAATTTGCAGTTTGTTTTTATATATTATGTATTAGTGTCTTCTCATTCACATATATTTATCTGCGTCTTTTCGTTTGCGTTTTTTCCACTCGTGTCTTATGGCTGCATCTTTTTGTTATAGCTTCATTGTGACGTAACTTCTCAACTATGGTTTTTTAATATCATTTTGTTTCTATTTTTCATGTTTTTTCATGTCATTTAGTTATATCTCTCGTATGAATGTCATTCGGTATGAGTTATTCGTTATATCCAAAACAGAGTGAAAAAAGGAAAGATCATAACTAGACATGAAGATTACCCTTTTGAAACATCATAAACAGTCACACTATAAAAAAACAGAACATCAAAACACGATAGTATAATATTAATATAGGTATCTAAACAAAAAGAATTAAGTATATTTGAAGTATAAATTTTCAAAAAGAATTAAGTATATTAGAAGTATAAATTTTCAGAAGTTAAACCAATAAAAGAGAGAAATACAATAGATAATAAAGGAATCACACGTTCTAAAAAATTAAGCATTTTGAAAAAGAAATCCATAAAAAGACAAAAGAATTTCTTAAAACTAGAAAACAAAAAAAAATTATCAACCCAAATCGCACATTCTCAATAGGTAAATATTAACGGTCTCGCTGGAAAAAAAATACCAAAAGCCAAAGTATACAAATCACAAAATCTAGCAATGTTTGGTATAAAATTTTTATTTCATTTTGTGGTGTCCGGTCAGTAACTTGGGTCCAAAACTTTCTAATTACTAACAAAGTTATAAACCGGATACCCTAGGCAGAACCTGCGTTTGCGCCGGATCCTTGTTTGTCAAGAAGTTCAGGTGAAGACATCATCTTCTTAAACTCCTCAAAATTAACATTTCCATCTCCATCAGAATCGACTTTTCCAATCATTCTCACACAATCTTCCAGAGAACAAGTCATACCAAGATGGTTAAGAACCTTATGAATCTCAGAAGACGAAATCAGACCATTTTTGTTTTGATCATATAGATCAAACGCTTCACGAATCTCTGCAGCAGAAGAAGATTCTTTACATATGGTGGAGAACTCTTCGAGGTTGATGTAACCATCGCGATCGATATCGATATCATCCAATACCTTGTTTAGCTCGGCTTCGGTGTACGTCGTTCCCATCGATTTGAAAACGTTTCCGAGCTCTGAAACAGAGATTTTCCCGTCGCCATTTGCATCGAATTGGTTGAAGACTTTCTTTAGCTCTGCATCCGTCGCTGGAGTTGTAATCGCCATTGTTTTGAGTTTGTGAATTGTGGTTGCTGATTTATTGACGTTTTTATATATAGAGAGTGTTTGCAATGATTTGCTTTCGCTCAATGCTTTGCTTTTTTTGTTTTAACGATGCTCGATGACTTTTCAATTGCTGCCTCTCAAAAGCTTTTAAATTAGCTAAATTAAGCTACTATAGGTATTTTTCATTTGGCTATAAATATAATCGGTTTTGTTGGTCAGGAAATTATTACACTTGTTATCAGTTTTATTTGTTGAATAAATAGTTTTGAGCTAGTGATTTGATCAACTATAATCCGCCGAATCAGTACATCAAATATTACATAAATCAAAATTTCATGGAGAAATATATAAGTAGATCTGGTCTTTCTTGTAATTGTCAGTTAGTTTTAAGTTGAATGTTCTTAAAACTTAATATATATATATAATAGTAAATTATGAGGAAATATGAGGTTAAATGCAAGAGATTACAAAAGAGAAGGATTATAGAAGAACAAGAGAAATATCGCAAGTTTTCAACCCACATCACATCTTTTTTGTTAGATTCCTTCAAGCTCAAAACACTTCTCTTTCTCTTTGTAACTTCTCATTCGTCTTAGATGAAAGACATTGCTACATTGATTTTGGAGTTCTTAATAAATAGGTATTCTCACGTCTTTTTATTTTATGTTAATATGAATCTCTTATGCCTATTTAAAAGATCGGATTGATTAAATAATTCTTGGTTTCACCATCTATTCTTTAAATTTACGCTAAAGATTATAATGGACCTGTCATCATTTGATGTGATTCCATGACTGTGAGACCACCTCCATTATCGAATCATTAACTGTTTTTGTCTCTCTTGATTTAATAACCAGTGGAAAGCTCAGTTTTGTGGTAACAAAACTTACTTATTTTACTAATTCAGTTTTTGTTATTATGCATTTACCTTTTAACATTATTCAATTCATTGAGTTCTTGATTTCTATATGTTTCTTTTTAACATTATATTTGTGGCTATCTGGTTCGTTTCTAGGTTAACTAGGTCAATCCTCTGTGTCTAAACTCATTGGATTACGGTTCGGTTAATCTCTTTTGAGACCCCTATAAATTTCACTTCATAGAGATCTGAAACTAGTTACAACTTACAACTGGTCAAGCAGGAGAGAGACATTCCCCATACAACAAATTCAGATATTTATGGAACAATGTACGTTTCCATGCAGAATCTTATTTATAAAAATATATAGCTATTAACGTAAAATCAGTACAATCAGTGGTGCTCTTGAGGCCAAACAAACTAAACATGTGCTTGCGGTCCATTTTTAAGAAAATATTTTCGGCCAATTTTTTCAGAATGTTTCTTTAGGTTAGTATAGGCGTTATGTTTTGTTTGTCAACCGGCATTGTTTAGTTTTGTTAGATTGCGGCCTTCTAAATCTCAGGACTGGCTCTGAGTATAATAATTAGTATATACACAATTGTTTTTTGTTCGAACTATATATCATGCATGTTTCACTATTACAAAAATAGTAATAAAAACGGAATTATGTCGGGGTAGAATGATATTGTGAGCGAATCGAATGTCGGACGTGAAAAAATGCCCGGTAGAAGCAATATCCCCCGATGATGAGGGAGAAAACGAAGCCACAGAAAGAAACGAAGGCAATAAGAAGATCTGACAAATAATAGAGTTTCGTATCTTGTCTTAAAGCTGAAGTTACCATTCGCCAAATTCCGTAAAGAAAAACTGCGTCTAAGCACAGACATGCTAATCCCATTATCATAAACCCTGCCGGTATTATAAACCTTGATACATCTCCCCAAAAACTTGAAGCCATCTTCTTGATATAATCGTCCTTCTCTTCTTTNCTTTTTTTTTTTTTTTTTTTTTTTTTTTTCCTGTATGTGATTTTACTTCTTTTGGGTCTTGTAGATGGAGAAAAGGCTTCATTTATGTATACGCGTACGTACGTAAATATTAATTAGTGGAGTAATGTTCAAATTTATTATTTGCTTCACGATGGTGATTAAGTCAAACTTGCATGGTTATAATTCAATTACATTTAAACATCATGGATCATTTACTAAAGCGTGCGTGTCAAACCTCTATTTAGTAGTCTTTTTGTATAAGGTTGGGCGGATGAGCCTAAACGGGTGGGTTAAACCAGCCTAGTCTTACATTAGATAATAAAAATCTCGACTTATTTCGAACCAACTCACATCAACCTAAGGCGTGTCAATGCGCTATTAATAATTCGATTTTATAAAATTATTACTAGGGGTTCGATTGGCAAAATTGATAGCAGAGCGGTAGCATTAAGTAGTAGAAGCTATATGCTGCATAAGCTGTATGCTGTGATTAGTTATATATAAATGGTTTGATTGGCACAATTATGAGCAGATACAAAAAAAATTATTAAAAAGATAACACTTAATAAAATGAAAACTTTTATGGAAGTGGATTTATTCGTTTTAGGAAAAAAATATCTCAACAAGAATATTATTGTCATTTAAAATTTTTAATGCTAAATGCTATTCTAAAAGCTTCAATAAGGAGCATTATGGAAAGAAGCATTTACAATAAGCTAATGCTCTCTTAAATGCTTTAGGTATAAAACGTGATTCGATACCCAAAGGGCTTTAAACTCACCTAAATGCTTTGCCAATCGAACCCTAGGTTAGGATCCGCATATAAACACGGATGAATAATTAAAAATATATTGATATTTTTTGTTCTAATTTAAATGGTTTTCTCGGTATTTAAGACAAAAAAATTCACTAGTTTATTTTTATACCCCTATATTGTTAGTCAAAAGGTTCAATAACACCATGCCATTAATGTAAAAGATAGGGTTATATTTGGTATTTTAATTTTTTTCTTAATTAATGTACAAAATCCTTAAACTCAATATAAACTGAAACAGTGGGAGTATTATTTTGACTATAATAATTTATAATATATTTTTCCATACTAAATTTTCTTACAAACGCTAATTTATTAGCAAAACAACAAACTCACAATAAATATATACTCCCTCTGTTTTAAAATAAGTGACTTCCTAACTATATTCACGCAAATTAATAATACATATTAAAATTTCCATAATATCCCTAAAAAGTTAGTTGACTCTTCATATTCTTCATTAAACTTAGGGTTAAAATATGAATTAATGTAAAAACATGCATTGAAAATGTAAAACGACACTCTTTATGAATCGAGAAAAATCATCTGAAACAATACTTATTATATAACGGAGGGAGTATGAAATTTCTAATTAAGTCATACAAAAGAATAGAAATATAATTCATACGTTATTAATGGCAAAAATTAGTTATTCTTGAATATAACAATATGATCTCGCAGTCCAATCAAATTTAACAACAGAGACTCTCGCTATGTGATTTGCAGTGCAAACGGCCATTGATTGTAATAATTGTTATCTTTCCACTATGTCATCGTTGTCATCCTTACAATGTTCTTTGATACGTAAATTAAATACTGATATATCATGTTTTTTACCGGTTTTCAACCATGATATTTACGATGTTAAAGTCTTTACATGGTATTGCCCGGATCAGGTTGTTTTTGAGCTTTTTGGAGCTTTTGGAATAAAATTGATCGAAGAAGAAACAAAGAAATGGCAAACATCAGTGATTGTTTGGGCAGGGTGGCGATCGATACCAATTCGGTGTTGGTCGACACTCTTATTTCTACCTCTGCACTTAAAGCTTTCAGAAATTACAGTTCTAGTTCAAAAGTTTCCAAAAATGGTCATAATGCTCAATTCTTGTCTATAGGATATGCTCTGAATACCTTTATTTTTGAAATCAAGAAAGATTAAAATTCTTTGTATCTCTTTCTTACTTATTTATTTCTATGCAATTCTATTCTTTCATGATGTTTTATCTCTGGTTAGGTTTAGGGTTCTTATGTAATCATTCTTCCCCATTTTATTGTTTTTCATGTTCTTTTAATTTGAGAACCCATTGAAAACTTTTCACTGAATATGTTGTTAGCAGTTAATTTGATCAAATGAGACCAATTTATCTGTAGTTTTGAGATTATAGTCTAAATGGTATACAATTATAAATCGAGCTTAATTAAACCAAGTTCCAGTCTAGTTTCTTTCTTGACGAATATGATTTGAATTTAAATTTGTATTGTTAAGTTGTTTACATCCATCCCTACAGGGAAACAAGACCAAAACAACCCGAATAATCTCCTCCACTAAACACATATAATGTAACAAATCGATGAAGTCTTAGGTAATTAGGTTAAGATCATACAACAAGAACAGATAAAACATGAAATTGTTAACCAATTGTCTTCATATCTCAAAAGAAGAACCTCGTACTAAATAATCATGTAACATAGTCCTTAATCATATTAATACTGAAATCTCGATTTTAATTAAATCAACGGCCTTTGTGGGGGCAGAAAGTGACGATGTAATTAGCTTTGGTACACGTGGCGATGCTAGTGGGATCATCGTAGGCGTAGGAATAGGCCTTAGGACAAGCTACTTTGAAGATCTTGGAGTAAGCCGTGGGCTTGCAAGACTGTGGGCTACCGAACAAGCCGGTACAACAGTAACGTGGTGAGTTAAAAGCAGCACAGGCACTTCTACAGGCTACTACCTGTTTCCCGTCACGTGAACGGACTTGTAGACCAACCGGACACATCCGGTTCAGGTCACTCACGCAACCGGCGTAGCTGCATTTCCCGGTACCTTTCACCGGCATTATCGACATCGCCAAGTTATATCTGTCATAATAATAATTATAAATGAAAACATTAGTATATGAGCATAAGCAGAAGTTTTAAATCATTCCTATGTTAAAGAAATCTCAAATTATTCGGTTTAGTTTAGTTCAAGATCGGTTTTAGTCTGGTTTGTTTAAATTCTTGGGTTAAATATTTGTACTATATCACATTATAGTAACTCTAATACTGTATGCTATAAAAATGCTTAATTATAATACAATCTTAATGAAAACGACCACTTAGATGTTTTTCTTGTAACTGAACCGACCACAAACCAGAAGTTAAACCGAACCGAGTAAAAAAAAATATGGTTAAAATGAGATAGACTTACCCATCGACAAGGCTGACATCATAAAAGTCTTGGTCATTACCGAGAGTGATCTCGGCGAGTGTAGCCGGAGGAACACCACCAGCTCCGTTACACAGAAGAGAACCACCACAGTCTCCGGTGGCGCAACGGCCATGGCCGGATCTATCGAAGGAGCAACCGTGGCGACCCCAGAAACGACCAGACCAAAGAGGAGGGAGTTGGAGAGAGTGAGCTCTCTTGGGAGACAGTTTAAATCCACCGCCGGCGAGAAGTAAATGACCGGAGCTTGGTTGGATTCCAGGCCACACTGTGTAGGTGCACTTGTTGTAGAATATTACCGTTGAAGCTAATCAAAGTCAAAAACTTAAATGTCATTAATGAAATAATATTTATTAACTGAGATTTGGAGTTAAGATGAGGAATAGATATAAACCTGAAGCGTGGGAAAGAAGAAGAAGGAGAGGGAGGAGGAAGTGAGAAAGTGAAGAAGCCATTGATGGTTCTTGACTGTGAAGCTGCTTCCTCATCTCTTCATTGTTTTTGGGGATTTGCTCTTTATAGACAGAAAAAGTTCGGTGGTTTTTTTTAAGGGTTTATAATAATTATTTTTATAAACTGAAAGAGTGATGTTGATAGGACACTGTAAATTTATTTTAATTATTATTTCAGTAAATATAAATTTTGAAATTGTTCACTAATTCCACTTCAACATTTTGAAAAAAAAAACGAGAAAAAACTACTGTATTAAAAAAGTTATTTCGATTTTAATTTTAATTTTAACGCTAATTTAAGAAATAATCTATAATTTAGACTCTGAATGGTAATACCCAAATAAACTGAAAAATGGTGTGCAGTGTGATTTAAATAATAAAAATGTTTGTCAAAAATAGTGAACAATTTCAAAGATCATGTTCGGTTCGTAAAAGATAGTAAAACTCAGTACAATTTATAATATAATAAAAATTATAACACAACTAAATTTCTGTCAAATCCACATCTAAATCAGCATTTCATAAATCACGATTCATATTAGGTTATTGTTTGAAGCATTTCCTGTCTTCGTCTTCATCGCTCCTACATTGTTAGATCAGTAAATTTGGGTCTAGTTTCTTTATAGGTAACTTTGTATTTATCGAAGAGGTAGCCTTAATTCATATAGGAGGTGTTTGTTTGGTTTGTTGTCTTTGGCCTGTCCTTCTCCTGCATCAGCAAAGATAAATTGATGGTGTGCTCCCTAATTTTCTTCTGATTTAAACCTTAGCCTCTTGGTATGAATTGGGTTTGTGCCCTTTTGTTTTCTTAATGTTTTACTCAATCGTTCCCTCTTTTGGGCTATGTATTCCACCATGTAATTCTTGTGGTTCGAAATAAAAATTTAGATAGAAAAAAAAAAAATCACTATTCATCGCCTTAACTTAACTATCAAACGGATTATGATAATTTAAAGAAAAAATTATATGCATTTCAGAAATTATTACAACTTTTTAAATTATTTCCCACCCCCAAATTCTGCAGAAGAACGGTGTTCAAGAAAGAATCTATGTGTTTTGGGAATGTAATAATGACAAAACTTATCACTTCTCTCGAGGATTTGTCAGAAGACCGAGGACCCCTAGTGCCTTATAGCAAAACTTTATTCTATATGACTCATAAGTCATAGTGTACGAATTATATATCAGTACGTTTTTGAAATTTATTCTTCATTGAGATACATTTTCTTTTCTTTAAAGTACTAGTAAACATTCATTATATTTCTCGAAATGAGGACAAGTTTAAAACCATCGTTCACGTGAAGTTTTGGATTCATGTGACAAGCAAAGGAATCCAGCTATAGAGCAGTGAGATTTAAATCTAGACTGTTGTTTTTTACAAAAGAACAGAAACTGCATTAACATAGAAATAGTTTGTCAGTTTCATCAAGATCGACATTAAAAAAGATGCTCCTGAAATACGGTGTTTGTAGACTAGTCCCTCTTGATTATAGTTGGAATATGGATAGAGAAATAGGGTGTCAAAGTATATATAGCATCAATAAATCTGGGGGACTATTTTGAAAATATTTCGGAAAGTCCTCTTTTAAATGTCATATATAAACAAAAATTTATTACCGGGTCGATTGGCTTATTTTACATGTAATAATCGAGTTCCTAGAAAATAACTATGAAGATTTGTGTGAATCCGCAAATCGGATAACAAACTAAATTTTGATTTGTAAACCGAATTGGATTGACGGTTGATCCAAACAAAAAAAGAAAAGAAAATTGAGTTACAAAAATATTATATGTTTCTAAATATATTACTATATGATTTGCATATATATAAAACCACAATATTGAAACTTAACTGAAGCCTCTATGAATTGATGTCAAGCATAAGCTGTGCCCAACAAATTTTTCTATCTCTTAGTGTTAACAGTATTTTTATTAGACCATCTCCAACCATGTACTCCCTATTTTTCCCTATTTTACTCCATAATGGAGTTCTTTAAAATGGTAATGGGGTTTTCTCCAAACTATGATTCCATTTTTATTTCAAAATCATTTTATGTACTTATTAATTTCTTAAAACACTTTATACTTATCAAAATTACATATTTTACCCACTTTACTTTTTCATAGTAATTTACTAAAATTACATTATTATTTATTTAAATTTTTATTATAAACAAAAGAGTTAATTATAGAAATGACATGAATTTTTTTAAGGTTTATAGAGTATGCCATCAAATATATATCTTTGTAGAATATGCCATTTTGGCTAGGTTTATGACATTTTTTACTAGGGTTTAGGGTTTTCTATCAGGGTTTAGGGTTCATCATTAGGGTTTAGGGTTTAGAATTGTCTTTTTCCTAGTTAAAATGACATTTTTCAAAAATCTAAAAGCTTTGTGGCAAAAATGAATTTTTTAAAAAAAGTTGTGGCAATCCTCATAAAATCCCCTAAAAAAATCGTTGCATAACAAATTAAAAGAAAAAAAGCAAATAGAAAATAAAAATAATATAGTTTGATTAAATGTCACCATATTACACATGATCATCTAAAGCATTTCAAAGTAAAACAAATCTATTAAATTTTTATATATTTTATATTTCATTATCAGGTAGTTTAGGACTCGCATTAACATGCGGGTGAATAATTAAAAACACAAAATGAATTGATGTAAATATATTAGATTTCAAAATTGACACCCATATAATTTTGATATATATAATTAGATTCTAAACTACAACCCATGGAAATGTTTTAAACTTGTAAGAATAAAAAATATTATTCCAAACATATTATATAACAAATTATATATTTATTAAATTTTATTGATTTTAATAAATTAGATTTGAAATTGACAACTCATATAATTATGTAAAATAAGATTCTAAACTTTATGATTAAAATTTTAAAATACACAAAAGTTATGCCCATAATAAAATAGTAAATTTCCTTTTTCATATTAATAAAGAATGACAATATTTTTTAATTATTATTTATGTTTACTTTAAATTACATTTTCCTTTCTATGTTGACTTTATTAATTTTTTTTTTAGGAACTGGAAATAGGAAAATACATTTGTCAAAATCTTGTAGAAAAAATGACACGTGGCATGATCTCGTGAGTTATAATTGTGCTACGTGTCGATCCCACATTAAAAACGTTCAGCTTTATTTAATAAGATGTCATTGCAACTTTTTAAATAAATTTAAGTAATTTTAAATTTTATTATTAGTGGCATTGCAATTTTTACTAAATATTTTTATGTATATATATATATATATTTTTTTTTTTGTTAGTGTGATTGCAATTTTTGTTGCATATAATCATATAATGAATTATTTATGTATAAAAATAAGAATAATCAATGATTTAAGTAATGTGTTTATAAATGAAAAAGTCCTAAATAGAGAAAGGGAAAAGTTCAGAAATACCCACACGGCCACACTCCCATACCCATAATCACAAATACCCATTTTTTTTAATTACATATATATACCCAGTTTTTGTTGTTTATTAAAAAATATATCAATCTTTATCCAAATCAATATTTTTAATATTTTAAAATATTTTATAATATTTTATAGGGTTTTATGGTTTCGAATCTAGGATTTAGTGTTTAATAAGTATTTTGCTAAAATATAAACCCTAAAACCTTAAATCTTAAACGTAGAGATCCGCAAGCAACTTAGATTGAAGGCTAGCGAGGGGAGATTTGACGTTAGGAATGCAGTTTCAAACGTAATCTACACATCTTATAATCTCTTCTTTAATTATGTATATATAAATTTGGGTATAAGAAATTGAGTATATTAGACAATTAGCCATAGAGGGGAAATTCCATTTTCCACTAATATAAGCTCCAAAACTCTAAGACCATTTCATCCTCCCTAAAGAATGTCTTGTCACAATGGGCTGAGATGGCCTAGCATTTGTCCTCTTCATACTGGGTCTTGTGAGCCCAACTAGAAGCAACTACCCCTTTCTTTGATCCATTTTCTCCAAAACCCGAGTTAACGTTGCATCTATTGCATGAAATGTATTGATTTTTTTTCATTGTGGATAATTAAATCCAAAACGTCTTTTTTTTTTGTGGAAAGATGTTTGACAGAAGCCTCTTCAGTTAAAGAGATCGTTTTCAGCATTCTCCTTCAATATACCGAGAGACTAACTCAACATTAGGCCATCTAATCTTACAAAAAGCTTTCTTGACCAAGAAAAAATTAATAAATAAATAAGCTCCAATGCCATTTAATATTGGTCATTAACTAATATCTGAATTTTAAATTCAACTATTATACATGGGTCGACTAGATATTTAATTTTTTGATAAGACAAAAGGGCAAGATCAAGTCAACACTAATCAACATCTAAAGCGTTTTAAGAGTAACAAAGATAGGTTTGAGTAAATAAATATATTGTCGTTAAGATAACTTACAACTTTTTATTTCATTATAGAAGCAATTAACTTTAACATTTTGTGTAAATAGTGAAAGGCCAATGTTGAGAAATGAATCATGCAAGCTGTTGTTTAATTTGTTGGACAAGGCTTGGAGCGATAGTTTGGTATGCCTTTTGTGTCGGATGAGCAATATCCCAAAATACGTAACGCGAGGCATCCAAGCACGGTATCAGAGAAGTCGGAGTGCAGCAACATCCATCAGCTGCATCAATGAATCCTACATTTTGCATATATATAGTACAATATTAAATGTATCAAAAACATATAAATGCAATGTACGTAACATGCATGTATAAACATGTATGAGTTGGGTTGTTAAATCATTGTCATTACCTGCAGGCAAAGGATTGTTGATGACATTATAAAGAGAATTGTACATGTCTACGTAGACAAATTTGGCACCCGGAAAAGTTGCGCCGAGATTGTTAAGATTATTAGATAATTTTTCATTGAACATCTTAGCTATTTGATTTGAAACTGCTTCACAAATTTTTGCTGGATTTAGAGGGCTGCTTCTTGCTCCCGGTAAACAACCTAGTGGTAGTGTTCCCATAACCGCAAATTTTCTTGCACCCAAATCATATAAACTCTTCAAAAATAAATAACAAATGAATCAATATTTCACAAAAAGCAATAACGAAATTATTGATTGTGTTATGTGTATGTATATATATTAACTTTGTACCTTGATAAGATTATTAGTCCAAGAGACCAATTGATCGGTGTAGGCCGGAGGAGGGTTTAACAACGCTCTACCCGCCGTTAAATATCCGATAGCAATATCATTATTCCCCGCTGAAATTAAAAAAACTGCATTCGATATAATTTGGTTTGCTTTCGCTTGATCTCCTCCTACTACATTATTTAGCCTAGTGATGTAGTTTTGGAAGTCTGTCACTTGTGCTGGCACCGATATAGCGTGCTAATACATTCACCCACACAAAATCAAATAAAATGTATCAAAAACTTATATCAAATAAAGAGTGAATGATCATTTATTTTGAACTAAAAAAAACGAGGAAATTACTGTTAGTCCAATAGTGACCGGATCAAGTCCAGATCCACCAGATGCAAAACAAACACCAGTCATTATATCATTATCCGTAAGGGACAAACTATGGTATGCTGGTAGTATACTCTTTACACCCACGCCTTCGGCTACACACAAAAACATCAATATCAAATTAGTTTTGTGAAGTATTTTTAAAATATAATTAATATTAGAATCTGGTTACTTAAACCATTACAAATATATCAAAAAAAAAAAAATGCGGAGAAAGATGTATTTACCAACTATATCCGAAAAAACTCTTCCATTTCCCCATCTTCCAGTGGGTATTCCACCCGGGAAGTCTCGACCATATGGAGGAAAAGGGCATTTACCAGCCAATGGGAAAAGATTATTATTACCCGTATCAAGTATTGAGTCTCCAAATGCAAAAAATGCTGAAAACGGTGATTGTTGGGCATAACCAACATGGAATAGGTTAATGGCAAAAAATGCCATTAGCAATTTGGAGAGCATAAGAATAATCATGTTTTTGAATGTTTAGTTCAAAGAGCTAGATGTTTTGGTTATTATCTGAATGTGAGAAACAAACGAGATGGTTTATGTTTCAGATACAAGAGTAAGTATTTATACTGGCTTTCAAAAGAATAACGTTATTAAGTTCAATGAATTAGTTTTAATTAACATGAAAAGATTGTATTTAGATTTTAGTAAAAAATCTAAAAAAATCTGGCTGTTGAACATAATTTAAAATATGTGTAAATGAGATAGGCAAAATTTTGTCACAAAGTAATTAGTATTTAGCTTTTTGCCACCAAATAGTATCCAAAAATATTTATATTGTAATCACTCTCTTTGACTCAAAGTACAACTGTTATCTTTCTGCGTTGTCAACTATGTATATGAATAAATAAATACAGATTTGAATACAATGACACTATTCATTTTCCATGTAGAAATGATTATTTTTCATTTTAAATCAAATCAAATTTTCTACTTGTTACCATTTTTTATTTATTTGTTCTTATCTTGAAATGTTTGATTTCAGTTTTAAGTAAGAAAATAAGGCTTGGTACAATGAAGAGATAAATGGAAAATAGTAAAATGAAGAGAAATGGAAAATAAATATTTTGGACGTATTATATTTCTGTTTAAGTTAAATATTAGATTCGGAAAGCGGATGAATAATTAAATATATAAAAAATATATTGGTATAACTGTATAATTATGTAAAATTTTGCAACCGACAACCCATATAGTTTTGATGTGTAATTAAATTATAAAATATGAATCGTACAAATATTTAAACTTATATTAATACTATATTTTATCATGGTATATAATAACAAATAATAATTCATTTATAAAAATGTATTGATGTAAATAAATTAAATTTTGAAAATTGACAACGCTTATAATTATAGCATACATAATTAGAATTTAGCTTATATACATATCATATATTATAGTACATAAATTAATAATATTTTATTTCTCATACTAATTTTTCTTATAGACGCTGATTAATTAGTAAAATAACACACTCATAATATAAATATATTCATTATTTGGAATATGGTTCTCCTATCATTTCATTTGAGAATTTCTCGAAAAATACCATTGTTTTTTGAGTAATTGACAAAAGTACCACCTTTTGCAACCAAAATTAGGAAACTAACAAATTATTATCATATTGAGAAGTAGAAGTTTCTTTTGCCCATCATTTACTTTTAACAATAGCAATTTACTTTTTTGAAAAGGTTATTTGTTCAGTTTTTTTTCCACTGTGACCACATATTTTTGTCTGTTTTCTGCATTTGTTTCCATCAAATAGATAGATGACTAGCAAACAAATGACTATCTAGATATATATATTTATAATCATTAATATACTAAAATTAAACAAAACCAAAATATATATATATATATATATATATATATTTATTTGTGTCTTTATTTCAAAGAATTAAAGAATTATGTAATATATATATATATATATATATTATAATCATCTATTTTGCTATACTGTTTATTAACCAATTTCGTGTTGGCTACTTCTATGTCGACATATAAACATATATATATATATATATATGTATTTATATACAACATATTCAATTGTTATACTATATTATGTTAAAGTGAATCCCACAATCATATATAGTTTGTTATCCACGTACACATAAAATTATCTATTATTACAGATATAAAATCATATTAATCATAATATATATATATATATATATATATATATATATATGTACCAAATAGTAATCATATATTTTCACGTCCACATATGCATATAACTACCGGTCACATATTAGTCATCTATCATTATCAATATAGATAATATAAATCAACATTCACGAAATAGATGTCTATCTTTTAAAAATAGTCATCTACTTTAATTAAAAAATATATAGTAATTTATTGATAATTATTTATTAAATAATTATTATTTATTTGTGATTTTATTTATGTTACTATATTATTGATTTTTACTACATACATAGATAGTCATTTATTGATAGTCATCTATTTTGATATATCAGATGTATGAAATAATGAAAAATATATAGTTCAAGTGGGAAAAAAACATGATAGAAAAGAAGATGAACTAGTCATCTATTTGGTGGTCGTTTATCTGATGGAAACAAATATAGGAAATAAACAAAAATATGTGGTCCAAAACCTGTGGTCCAACTAGAAATTTTCTTGTTTTATATGAGTTGTCTTTTTCTGATATAAAAGAATGAGTATTTTCAGAACTTCATGGATTAAAAAAAAATTGATTGTTGCTAGTTTCCTAATTGATCAAATATGGGTGCTAGATAACTAATTTAGAGGAGAGATTGTGCTATTTTGCTAATTTACTCTCTTTTTTTTCAAAAATACTATTTTTTCGGATTTCGAATACGTATAGGATTGCTAGCGGAATCATTTTGATAGAGAATTGATGGTTAATAACTAAAACTGAGCATACGTGGTGGAAGATAATCTTCATACATGGTGTAATTGCAGTTTAAGTTAATTTCGCGGCGGAAGCAAAACCAAAGGCAACAAAACAAATCATTCGAGAGGAAAACAAGGGATAGGAGAAAAGAACATAACACGGTGCACGAAAAGATTAAGGAATTGACCATGATGAATTTGCCTACCAAGGACCGATGCAACATAACACGGTGCACGAGAGAAAAAAACATGTGCCTATTTTGGAAAATAGAAAGGACAAGATAATCATCGGCAACACATGGGTAACCATTGTTTAGATAAGATAATAGTATAGGTTTGTGTTGACTTGATGGCTTCGGATTTCGAAATGAGAGGGAAAGAATTTTATGAGAGAATTATAAGAGAGGTTAGTGTCGTGTGATAACCATAAATGGTTTGGCGTAAATAACTGTGTACTTTTACAGTTTCAGATGCGAGAAGGTAATATGGTGCAAAATAGAGTGTGTCAGAACAATATTCCGGTAAAGTTCATTCCAATGAATAGAAAGCAATGTTGTCTTACATCTTGTAATCGTGTTCGAAAGACTTTCAAATCGTTTTTTGAATGGTGGAAAGGATTATTGAAATATNAAAGAAAAAAAAAAAAAAAAAAAAAGAGGTATATCCGGTGGCCTGAACCACGGGCCAGAGAAAGACAAAGGAGGAACGAAGGGGAAATCAACTTTTTACTAACTGAGATTAACTCTAATATGTTTTTTTACTAAGTAATAGTATAAATTATTAATTACGTATCATAAAAATTATTTAGAAGGTGTTATTGAATAGTGGCTTTTAATTGAGTTTAATTCTTTCTTCTTTTGACAATTAAAAGATTTTATAGAAATTGCACAGAGACAAGTACAATACAGACCCGTAGAAGTCGAAGTCTATGATTTCGCCGGAGACAAAGTAGGTGGAAACACCTTCCCCGGAAACAGCAGCCCTAAACAAAGGGAAACAAACTAGAATACATACCACGCTATTCTAGCCAAAAAAACATAACAAAATCGAATCTAAGATTTCTTGAGCATGCACAAACTTTAGAATTGGAACAACTTTGATGCAACAAAAGATCCCTCCTATAGGCTATAGATAGAACTACCTATCCAAACTAACAATCGATGCTTCAGGCACCGTAGAGAAAGAATCCTTAGAAGATTCTGTTGTAGTCTTTCGGAATCCAACGCTGATGGAGTTGCATAACCAGAGGGTGCCTTGAACCAAAGCTAAGAGAAAGGAAGACCTCGAACAGGCCTTAATCGTAGAGACAAGGAGCAGGATCAAGAGCAGGATCAGCCTTCTTGAGTAATGCCACCGCCGACGGATCGAGAGGACACCAGAACGAACCTCAACAAGGACATGTTTAATTGAGTTTAATTTTAGGGACATGTTTCCTNTCGTTGAATTTTTTTTTTTTTTTTTTTTTAATAACAATCGTTTTATACAAAGTCTTTATCATTTGTATTCATTTCAATTTTATCGTGAAAATTGATATCATTGTGTATTTTTGTGAATCCTTTCACATATTAAAAAAATATAAATTTAACTTATTTCCTTTGGATTTTAAAAATGTATAATTAATTATTCTAAATCTACATATATATATATATATATCTTTTAAAATATAATCAACTTTGAATCAGTTAAAGTTCATTTAAACTTGATAAATACTCTCAAATACCATTTTATTTTAAGGATCACTTTTCAAAAATACCATTTTTTCAAATATACCATTTATTCAAAAATACCTTCTTTTTTTTCAAAAATACTTTTGGTTTTTCAAAATTACATTTTTGAGGATTTAGAGTACATTTGGAGTTCTATGGCTTAGAGTTACGGTTAAAACTTTATAGGGTTATGGTTAAGTGTTTAATAACTGTTTGAATTTAAGGTTTAAAACTTTAGGGTTTAGATTTTAGAAATTTTAGTGTCAAATGCTCTTTTATGGGTTACGATTTTAAGGTTTAGTGTTAAAACCCTAAATGATGGATCATACACCCTATACACCCTATAGGAGATTATAAAATATTTTAAATATTATAAAATTATAATTAACTTTAAATTGATATAGTTTCAAAAAATAGATCCCAAAAAGGTTGTATTTTTGAAAAGTATAGATAAAAAGTGGTAGTTTTGAAATTCTCACTTTGAACTTATGCAACCAATAAGACCTCCTTAGTATTTTCAAAAGTATTTATTAATTATAATATAATAAATAAAAATTTTTACCAACAACATTTTTGTAACTTTTACATCGGTTCACACATCCAAACCGTTAGTGCTGGCCTTAGGTAAAATGATGCCTAAAACATATGAAATAATTGATGCCCTTAAAAACTAAAAGGTAAAGAAAGAAAGGAAAAAAAATATAATCATTCTATCACATGAGCAATAATAAAGTGTAGACTACACCTAAAAGACATTGTTAGATTTGATGCCCCAAAAATTTGTGTATAATTTGATGCCTAAAGCATGTGTTTCTGTGGTTTTATGTCAAGACTAATGCTCCAAACCTTAGAACTTGTTTCATGAATAAAATATACATCAATTAAGAATAGNTTTTTTTTTTTTTTTTTTTGTCAACTTATCATTATATTAAAAGAGTACAAAGGTTACAGAATTTAAGCCCATAAAATGGCCCAATACAACATAAAGCCCAATACAACATAAAGCATTAGAACTTAATACTCAATTAAGAGATAATGATTGGCGAAAGATCAGGCCACGTGTAGGAAGCAGGAAGAACATCAAGAAACTTCTGAATGTTCACGATCTTCATCTCCTCCGATCAACGTTTGCAACCAAATCGCCTGCTATTGAAACTTGAAAGAGTAACCTTTGTAAACGCTTTATATTGGCCATCGGTATGCAGATCTTCAAGAGCCATCGTTGTCTCTCAAAACTTTTTGAGAAAAGTTTTAACTTACAATGGATTTGATCTTAAAATAAAACTGGAAATTGCTCAACAGCAACAACACATAGAAAGCGGAGATCCGAATATATCGGAAGCAAAATAAACCGGATTAACACCGGAACAACAAAAGGGACCGGATCTACACCGGAAAACAAACCGGATTAACACCGGAAAATAACACAAAAAACAGGAAAACTAAAGCTAAAATATTTACAAGGTGTCGGCAAAGAGTCGATCACCTGAAAAAGAGAAGTTTTAGATCTGAAACTTGCAGTAGAGAGAAAATAGAGAGAGAAAATTTTATTCGGACCTTAGAGAGACAGAGGTTTAATTGTATGGTCTACGTAATTATTGAAACAATAATACAAAACATCATCAAATATCCTCCCGAATTATGCCATTTATGAATACGTGTCCACCAATTTGTGAATATCACACGTGTCACTATCTGATATGATTATTCTATCAATGATTGGGCATATATATTTTGTTAATGGCCTTGGCAAAAGCTTTTGATACCACTAGTTAAATATTTTATCCGACATATAGTAAAAGATAAGATATGAAAAGGGACCCAGTGAGGAGAAAATCTAAACTAGAGGAGAGCGGTCCAAAAATGTTCGAGGTCGGTATAACGAACAAGTACCAATTCGTTAAACGTGTAGCTCGTGACATATAATAATGAGTCAGTTAAAAACCATATGTGCCTATATAATGTATAACAAGAAATCTTAAAAGACATACTCAAAACGGAATAAAAATGTTTCCAGAGGAAAAGAAAAAAAACACAAATTATGGATCAATCTTTGTCTACTGCTTCTTCTGTTTTGTTCTCATTGTGGAAGTTGCAAGATTCGCAAAACCTTATTACAACCTCGAAAAGGTAATGGATATAGAAGCAGTGGTACACGAAGGATTCTCGGATGTGGATAGCTCAGGTAGTATACTACCATGTCACTTCTTGAGATCCCGCTCTGCTTCTGCTCCTGCTCCAAATCACAAGAAAGTTTCGGGGCCAATAACGTTATACAGAGCTCGTCCTCCAACTTCATACTGTGTGAAGTTCGAGTCTTTTGCCACTATGTCGAACCTTATCAAGGATGGCAAGTACGAGTCACGTCCTTTTGCCATTGGTGGGTACAATTGGTAAGAATGTAGACATTAATTACCTGAAGAATTATGTGTTTCTTACACCAAACAATATATTAGTGTTGGATTATAATCTATATATATATATATATATGATATAATTTATATAGGGATTGACCATTTTTTGCTGAAAATGTTTTAAGGACGTTTCTAATCTATCCCAACGGAAACAAGCCAGACGCAGCGGCTGGATATGTTTCGGTTTATGCAAAAATAGATAACTCAAGCCTCATCAGCCATCCAGAAGATGTATATGCAGAGATCAAATTCTTTGTCTATAGAAGGACTTTAGACCAGTACTATACATACCAAGGTACTAATTATTGATTGATAATTTGCAAATCTTTTGTAGTTTCTTCATACTAATTTAGCTTTGGGTGGTTTTGTAGAGACTGAGGCGCAAAGAATTCATCTGTTTAAACCGCAGTGGGGAGTGCCAAACTTTCTTCCGATCGCGTATTTTAAAGACCCGGGACTAGGATTCATTTTTGACGGGGGCCAAAGTGTGTTTGGCATTGACGTCTTCGTTGCTCAACAATTTAAGAAATGGGAAGTTTTCTCTTACCAAGAAAACATTCGTGACCCTGTTTTCAGTTGGAAGCTCGCTAAGTTCTCTTCCCGCGATCTCGACTCTTACACTTCTGCTCCGTTTTCTTCCGGAGGAAGAGACTGGTGAGTATTGACTCTCTCCCACTCCCTAATTACATTAAGTGTTAATAATATAAAGAGTGATGGGTGTGTGTGTAGGGTCTTGAAAGTGTATCCAAATGGAGTTGGCTCTGGGACAGGTAATTCGTTGTCACTTTTTCTGTCGAGTGCGTCAAATGAAAAGGGTTACGTGAAAGCCAAGCTACGAGTTCTTGACCAAATCCGATCTACTCATGTCGAAAAGCAAGGTCAGTGTTTCGCTACTATAAAATCTCCTTTCTCATGTTCTACTATTAGATTACTAATTAATCTAGACTATATTAAGGTCTAAGGAGCCTTATTTTTTTGGAAAGATATGGTTCTAAATAAAATTTTGATTTGTTTGTATAGTGGAGGGATGGCCTAATGCCCTGGAAGATGGATGGGGTTTCGAGAAATTTATACCTATTGCAGATATCAGAGACACATCCAAAGGTTTCCTCGTCAATGATACCCTCAAAGTTGAAGTAGAGATCATATCCTTCTCTAAAACTGACTCAGTCTAGTTAGAGTCTAAGATGATCCCACAATCACTAGATCTTTTGTTGGTTAAAACCAGACTAATCTCTATTATGTAATTCCACCCCGGCCCATGTAATTTACTATCACTCTGCTTCACTGCTTTTGTTCAATAATAAAGAGATCGAGCTTCCCAATGTAAAACTGGACTGAATTTGAAATGAAATATGACATTAAATAAGCTTTTACTTGTGAGGGAGTTTTGAAATGAAAGAATCATCTATTTCTTGAGAATTCCGCCAAAAAAAAGTTTGTATTTTGCCAAACTTGCCAAAAAAAACATGAATTTCAGAATGGCCAAATAAAATCTGAACTTTGCATGACTTACCAAAATAATCCAAATTTTGCATTGACTTACCAAAATAGACTTCCGATAAAAAATTCTGTTAAATAGTTAGCAGCCGTTAACGACAACCGTTAGTCACAAAACGACGTCGTTTGCCTAAAAAAGCCTGAACTTTGCCAAACTTGCCAAAAAAACCTGAAATTTTTGGATCATATTAAGCTTTAATTTATAGGGTTTTTGGCCAAATCCCCCCTAGACTAGTTAATCCCCGACAATCCAAATACGAACTAATGAATCAATCCTAAACCCACATGAACTACCTATATTTTTGAATTTTCCACATAAACAAGAATAATCCAGCCATTTTCCCCGTGAGCGTGTGTTCACATGCTGAGTCGGATGACACAGTGGTCAAATGAGCGTGTGTTCGCATGCTGATTTAGGTTTGATTAAAAATGCTTAAATTAAAATTAATAAAAATTGAAATGAACTCTCAAATATATTGTGCTCAAGATGATCGGTATGTGTGTCTTTTACTTCGCGCCGCCACCATGTGCCCGACATTGGCACACAAGCGAATTACCAAACCGAGAACCAAACGGTACTCAATTACCCGAAAAATAAATTAATTCATAAATATTTTTATTTAGGGTTTAGTATGTTCGGGTATATTTTATAATTTGTACCTCTTATTTATTTTGGAAAATTTGGTTAGTTCGGTGGGTATTTTCACATAATTTAGAAAAAATAAAATTTAGATGAAAAAATGGATTTTAATTTATACTTACATTAATGTAAAACATTACGGAAAATATAACATTTTTCGATTCCATAATTATTTATCCTTTAGAAATTGAATGATTAATATATCAAAATGTCTCGAAACCACGTTTTATAAAATAATGTGAATTTGATCACTTTTCCTCTACATCTAATGGATAATGGTGGAATTAAAACGGTGTAATCGAAACCGGGCAAAGTGTTGTTTATCTAACGACCACAATTGCAAAATCTATAGATTTTATGAGAATTAATTATTAAATTTTGGATAAAAGTATATATAATTTTGATTTTTTATTTCAGCGAAACAATAAATTTAAATCATTCATACATTTATTTTACGATATATTCAATTACATATATGAATATCCTAGATTTCTATCAATATATACATTATATCATATAATTTTGGAATTTTAAATTCTTAATTTTCTAAAATCACCAAAGATATATTTTATTTAAGTCTATAAATTTGCAAATGAGTGTGTGTTCGCATTCCGAGTCGTTTCATTCGGCCACTCGAACACCTGTTCATATGCAAATTTGGGGGAAGTGACTGGATTGTTCTTGTTCATGTGGTAAATTCAAAAATATAGGTAGTTCACGTGGGTTTAGGCTTGATTCATTAGTTAGTGTTTGAATTGTTGGGGATGAACTAGTTCAAGGGGGATTTGGCCAAAAACCCTTAATTTATAGCCCCAAAAACGACATCGTTTTGATCTCTAAAAACCCAAAAATTATGTGTTCACCACATATTGAACCCAGGTCAAGATAGTTAATGAGAGAGTCACTTGCCACTTTGCTATAAAACTTTACAATTGTTTACGAACATAATTCATTATATACACTACTTAAAGATACGAACATCTTTATATACAATTGCGAGATACATTGTCCTACGTGGCGAGCTCTCGAAGGTTTTAGCATTTTTTTCCTTTTTTGTTATGATATTCTTTTAATTTGATTGGTTATTATTTCATGTCATCAAAAACCCATTTTAATTTCTCTACGATCCATTTACGAAACAAAATTTATTAAACCCAACTCTATATTATTGTTTACAAAAGCCCAAACTACTTTAAATTTTTTTATTGTTTACCGATCTCTAAGGAATTCGATCGAAATTTTTTTTTTAATGATATTCTTTAAGTGGATTGGTTATTATTTCATGTCATCAAAAGCCTGTTTTGATTTCTCTACAATCAATTTATGGGAAAAAAACTCAAGAAATAAACCCTACTCTATATTATTGTTTACAACAGTCCGGACTACTTTCAAAACTCTTATTGTTTACTAAAGCTTGGACTACTTTGAAAACCCTAGATTGAAATTAAGGGTGGGTATATAAGTATTCGGGTCGGATTCGGATCGGTTCCATTCGGATTTCGGATTTTCGGTTCCAGAGATTTGGGATCTATTTAGGTATTTCTAATTTTCGGGCCGGGTTCGGATCGGTTCCCTCCGGATTCCATTCGGTTCTCCCTCCGGGTTCCGTTCGGTTCCGGGTTTGTATTTGGTCTTTCTTATTCATTGTAGGTAGTGGCGTTTAGTATATAAGATGATGTCGTATTTGGTCTTGGCAAGTAGATTAAAGCTTTGGATGCAGTTAATATGTCAAGTATCATGATATAAATCATAAAGAAATTATATAGTCGAGTGATTAAAGCTTTGGGTGCAGTTTATTTTTGTTTTTTTCAAAAACCTTTGGGATTTATGTAAACTGAATAACAAAATTATTTATTATATGATTTTTTCTTTTGATGCAAGTGGTGATATGAGGTGTCTTTTCTTGGAACACAAGCTGT
>OVAF01000583.1:0-30205 GCA_900406245.1 Odontarrhena argentea | reverse complement strand
TGCTCAAGTGACTTTGGCCTAGTGGCAAGAGGTAAGTCCATAGAAGACAGGTAACACCAGTGCACCAAGGATCGAGTCCCACTTTCTACACGCTGCATTATGCACAACTTGGCTATTGGGCTAACGAGTTGTGGTCTATCGATAGTAATGTGTGGTTGAAAAAAAAAATAAACAATCCCCACTCACAATGTTTCGCAGAACTTATTTCTTCACCCGTGTATGAATAAAAGGTTCCAAAATGCCCTTGTATTTTTCTTCCGGCGTTAGATCAAATAGAAGATGAGACAAAATGACTGCAACATGCTCTCCAACCTTAGGTATGCTTGAGAGAGTTATCCAAATCTGTAATGTGTCTTTGTGGAACCAAGATCCAACAAGAAACCCAACGGTCATCGGTGATATGTAGTGGCTGCATATGCTACATAAGAAAAAAAGAAAATCCAGAGTAAGTCGCAGGATATAAACATAGAAGTATGCTTACTAAGTTTATGAGAGAAGTCTTCTAACTATTTTGTTGTAGAAGTCTGCGAATTAAGATGGTGAATATTTGTAGTTTTTAAAATAATTTTTAGTTTTTGGTTTTAATTTTTCGGTTTTTGGTTTTTGCAATAATTTTACTTTTAGAAAAAACTCAATTGGTGATTTTGGTTTTTGGACACATAAGAATTTTAGAGGAAAGAGATAATGCACCAATGTTATTTATTAATATTATATTTTTTTGGCATACAAAGTTAATTATCTTAGAACAAAATTAATTTGTTTCACGACAGGAAAAAGAAAAATAGTATTTTAGAGTGGAAAGGTAAGCCTCTTTTTTCTCTCTGCCTTCTCTCTATAAGCAGAGCCCTCTTCCTTTTTTCCGGTGGCTGGGCCGGCGACGGTGGCTTCCGTAGCACCGTCGTCGGTCCATTTCCTCTCTTTCTAGTTTTTCTCGTCTTTTCAGTTTCCGATAGTTTCGATTTCTCAAATTCTAGAACTCGTTAATTGGAATTTGTCTGAGATTGTGAGGTGGAGAATCACGTTCCCTTTGTGGATTTGTGTTTCTTCTCTCCGTCCTTCTCTTTCACTCCAATTTTCGTTTTCTTTTCTTGCATGCAAGTGATTTTGAGGTCGACTATCGATTCTCTATTGTTTGTTCTCTTTTTTGGTGGTGGGTAGGAGGTGACTTCCATGTTCAGTTTGCTTCTTCCTGAGATGACGAAGATGAAGAGTCTCTCCAGATTCAACAATCTCGACGGGCTGCGAAGGATCTGAGGTATCTTAACCTCTTCGCGTATTTGTCCGGTGTTTCTCATCTTCCTCTTTTGTCAAGTCTCTATCCTTTAAACTTGCTTGTTGTTCTCTGTCTTTGGGATATCCACTTGGGATTTAGATTAGTCTTTTGCCCTTCTTAACCGTTTCAAAGAAACCCTTTCCTCTTTAGTTTTGATTCGGTTCTTTGGTGGATTGAGCGGTTCATCGATTCCGGAGCTTCAGTAAATTGGGAGCTAGCTTCAGTAAATTGGGAGCTTTCTTCTAGATGGTGTCTGTTTTCAATCATGCTCTTACTTCTCTGGTACTAAGGCTGGTTTCAATTTATTGATTTCCCTTTATCCCAAATTCATGAAATTTGACATGTATGTTTATCAAGTGAAGAGTCTGTACTTTGGTTTTTAGGTTTGTAATCTTTCTCTGTTTCTCTCCCGTGAATCGGGCTTCTTTCTTGTTTTTCCGGACCTTGTTAGCCGGATGTTGTAAGAAGTTTGTTTCAGTTATCTTAATAAAATCAGTGTTAAAAAAAAAAAAAAATAGATAAAAACAAAAGCTAAAAAAAGTAATTTGGATATATTCATTGAAAACAATGAAAAGTCAGTCCACGCTTGGAACTTACCTATTCCTTTCTGGTTTTATAGTTTAACTCGGTTTGTTCTGTAACACGTCAGTGCAAACATATATTAAGGATTTCCTGCAGAGTCCAACCTAATTATTTTCATTAATTTATTCTTTCTTCTTCTTCTTCCATATACGTTTCTTCTGCGTAGGTCCCCGCGAAAATTCCAATTCCTCAGATCACAGATTCTCATCTGATCTATCTAATAACCATATAAAACCCCTAATTCGCTCTATTAATTGTTTACCAGATTCGATCAGTGCTTTCAATTTCCGTTTCGCTCAATGAAGAAGGTTCTTCAACGAGGCTTCAAGCCTGCTAAATGGTATTTTCGATTCTGGATTTTATGCTTTAGAGTATGTTAAGAAATCTCCAGATTCTGTTATGCTCGAGATTGTATTGTGTATAGGATAAAAATCTGATGAACTAAGTAATTTGGATGTTACTGTTTCATCCATTGTTTGTAATTTTGATTTGTTTCTTCTTCTGGGTTTTTGTTGATTGTGTGTATACAGCAAAACAGCTTTGCAGATGGCGAATTCACGACTCAAGATACTGAAGAACAAAAAGGAGATTCAGATTAAACACTTGAGAAGAGAATTAGCCCAATTGCTCGAATCTGGACAGACCCCTACTGCTAGAATTCGAGTAAGCTATCTCATCTCATGACAATGAGAATGTGCGAGTTTTTGCATTTTACTCATGTTGTTATGTATCTCTCTCAGGTGGAACATGTGGTGAGGGAAGAGAAGACTGTGGCTGCTTATGAGCTCATTGGGATCTATTGCGAACTTCTTGTTGTTCGTTTGGGTGTCATTGAATCTCAAAAGTAAGAAACAACTCCCTCTTTTTTTTCTTTTTCTTTGGCGACTTTTTGTTGTTTTATCATGTATTGATCGTTGTGGTATTACTTCAGGAACTGCCCCATTGATCTTAAAGAAGCTGTGGCGAGTGTCTTGTTTGCTTCCCAGAGGTTATCAGATGTCCCTGAGCTTGCAGAAATCAATAAGCAATTCACTACCAAGTATGGAAAGGATTTTGCTACCTGTGCTATTGAGTTGCGTCCGGATTCTGGTGTCAGTCGCCTGGTAAGTGATTCCATTTGTTATTTACTTTTGTTTTTCTCTTATTCTTTTTGATTGTGATGTCAAAAAAGAATCTTCCATGGTTAAGAATCGTTCTTGACTATGATTGTTCTCTCTCTAGTTAGTGGAAAAATTGTCTGCCAAATCCCCGGATGGTCCAACAAAGGTCAAGATTTTGATGGAAATCGCTGCAGAGCATAATGTCGTCTGGGAGGCACAATCTTTTGTTGAACCAGATCCAAAAGACAATGAGCGGTTGGTAAGTAATTGTATTTTGGTTTATATCACATATGTTGTTTGATCTCTTGACTGCCATTAATCATAGCTTTATTTTACTGGTGCTTTAGAGTGGAGCTAGCTCGTTTCAGCCAGCGAGTAGTGTAAACATGGATTCCTCTAACAAGGAACAAGCTCCAAACGTCCAAGCTCCAGCTCCCGTCAGTTTTGTACACCAATCAAGTGAAAAGCATCATTCACCAGATAACTCTTATGCAAGAAATTCAAGCCATATCAACAATTTTACTTCTGGGAAGGCTGATGACTACTATCATCCAGATGCAAGACCTTCTCGTAAGCGATTTTTGTTGTTGCACTTTCTGGTTTTTGTTTGTCAGTATATGAATAATTCAACTGAGTTGTTTTGTTTGATAGGTCCTAGGACTGATGAAGGGGAATGTAGAAATCCAAATCATGACAATGCAGATTCATCTTCTAGAAGTAAGCATAGATGGGAAACAGAATTCGTAGATTCTACGGATGCTGCACGTGCGGCTGCTGAAGCCGCTGAAAGAGCAAGCTTCGCTGCTAGAGCAGCTGCTGAACTTTCAAGCAAAGAAAGGATGACGAGGCAGAATTCAACAGAGTCTCATACATCCTTGGCATCTGCTAATTTCAGAAACGAGCCATCACATAGACGTAACAGATCGAACGTACAGAGGGAAAGTTTTTCTGAAGATTATTATTCTCCAAGAAGAAATGATAAGATGCAGTATGAAGAGATGGACAGAACTCGACAAGATAGATTTCATAGGGAAAAGGAATCTGAGATTCCTCGTGTAGATCAGCCATCAGATAGACATTCCCTTGGAACCTCGCGAAAGAATAGTTCCTTTGGTAAAACAGGTAGAGAGGAGCAGCCATGCCAGGATGAGACGGATTTGAATGTTGGCTACTCACAAGACGTTCACCTTAGGAAGCAGGCGAGCCGGGCTTCATCTCATTCAAGCAATTATTCTGACGAGAATGATTATATGAAGTCATCAAATGTCTTGGAGGAAAACATATTTGCTACCGAATATGATCACCAATCCCAGAGCAGCTTTAAAGATATAGACTCCCATGATCATGGACATTATGATTCTACTGGGGATACTTTTGATAATTATGGCTCCTATTTCAATAAACCTAAATTTGACGCAGAAGATGAAGATGATCGTGGAGTGGGTTTTTCATTACTTGGCAGCAAAACACCTACTTATTTGCCAGCTTCAACTGCATCCTGGAGCTTTAAAGGAGACAAAAATATATCTCATGGAGATCACAGCTCAAGCTCAAAAATCTTCCAAGAGAGCCCAAGTTCTCCATTATTTGATGATGTCTCTACAAGTCCTCCGGTTTCTTACCATGAGCCAGACCCACATACCAAGTTTGACAATTATGGTCCAAATTCAGAAAGTGATGATGATCTGAGGCACAGACGTAAAGTTTCTGGAAGCCAAGATGAACGAGTAAATCTGACATCTGATACATCTCCTAAGTCTGAAGTCTCTGATCCTGTAGGACACGAGTTTTTCTCTTTAGACACAGAAGAACGCAAAGACAATACAAGGCCACAGGAACAAACAGATTCTGAGTCAGAGTCTCAGTCTGGTCTTGGGTTTGGACCTTTGTATGGTGGATTCAGGAACAAGAAGACACTACCACCTTATAAAATGATTCCGGTAAGATATGAGACATCATCCAAGCCTGAAAAAGAACATAGTGGAACAGATGATGTCGGTCAGTCAATGTCTACTTCTAGCAGTAGCAGAAAAGATATTTACACCAAGAAAGCAAGTAACAGCGAGAATAGACCAAGCTCTATGCCGCCACACCCATCTTCTAGTGATGACGATGACTCAGAGATCCAACTTCGTGGAAGAAGAACAGAAACAAAGCCCCGATCCTCATATCGTCATTCCTATTTCAGCCATGATGACTCAGAGGAAGAACTTCCAACCCGAGCTTCTCCCAGAAGTCAGGAGAGGACTCAGAAGCCGACAACGGGAATGAGAGGTCACCAGAGAACAAACTTCAAGACCCCAGCTCCAGCCTCTTATGAAGGCGAGGAAGAAGTTGAAAGAGAGGTTGCACGTGCCAATGCCAGGCCAGCTAAAACATCCGCGTTCTCTCTAAGAACAAAGGGCCAAGCGAAAGGTAATGAGAAGCAATCCATCCCAACGACAAGAACCAAAACTGACAAAGAGTCTTATAATCAGTCATCTCCACAGCAGAAAACAGTAACTTCAAGCCCTTTTGCACAAACCCTAAAATCACCTGATCCAGAAACCCCATCAAGAGCTAGCCATGTTCATCCCAACCTCCCAGATTGTGACGATATATTTGCAAAGCTTGGGGCTCTTCGTGCTCCTAATCGTCGCTGAATCTGGTCATTGTCTATCTGTTCATATATTTATTCTTTGCCACAGAGATAAACCCCACTGATTCTTAACCCTGATTGAATTTGATATTCTTCCACAGTATACAGATTGAAACACTTTGATTGGTTTTTGTTTTGTTTTTGGGTGTCGATTAATAGAATAGAAAAAAACCACTGTATATGAAAGCTAAACATTTGAATGCTGTCATAATAGATCAGAAAGTTTTTTCTTTCATTGCCATTTTGCTCAAAGTACATTTCAAGAAAGAAAAGAACAAACAATGAAGCAAAAGCCAGACAAATGACCTCTTGTGATATTGGAGAGGTGGATAATTTAATAGAAGAAACCAAGAACCTGACCACCTACATTCCTTTTGATAGCCTCTTCATGGTCCAAAATGCCATCAGGAGTTGTAATGACAACATAACCCCACTGAATATAACAAGTTAAACAGGGTTAAGTGACTGCTGCCATTAGTTGCATAACTGAATTCAACAGGAAAAAACCTGGCGTGTTGGCAGTGTGCGTTCTGTGTACTTGGCGATCTCGTTTGCCTTGATGTCTTGCCTATAGGTGAGAGCTTTGCAATCATTAACCCTTCCCTGTAGATCAACAGTTATTCGTCCAACTCTGTGTGGATCATAGACTTGATAATTCTTGATGTACCCTATACATAAACATACATTCTGTAAAGGTCATAATGATCAAAAGACCAATTGTGGAACCGTGGAGATACAAATTTGAGCATAGCATTCAACGGGAATCTATAAACTTGAGCTCTAATTCAAAATTCTTGACTAATAAGGACAAGATAAACCATAGCTGTGATGCCTTTCTCCAACCATAGATGAAGATGAGAACTATCTATCCATAAGAGTATTAATATAAAAACTAAGAAGAAAAGCCAATTGTTACATAAAAAAAGATGACATATTGCAAAGATTGGACTAATTAATCAGATAGAAGTAGATACTTGACCACAATCAAGTGTGAAAATTGGGGAAATTATAAGAGGAACCTTTTTCTCTCATGATATTGAGGAAACAAGACATGACAGTAGAGACAGGTTTCAATTGCACCGAAGCTTTCCCTCGCTTCTCCGCATTCACTATCGTTCTCAACGCATCGTTCAATATCCTCCTCCCCATTTCTCTCTCAGATCAAACTTGTCGATTTCTATAACAGGATCTAAAACCCCATAGCGCAAAAGGGGGTTTACATTTTTTCAACGTTTCTCATAGTTAGGGTATTCTCGATATTCTAACAAATCTCAAGGGGTACTTTTGTCTTTTTGCATAAACTTTAGTTTAGGATGAATTAGGGTTTTGTTATTGAGAGGTCATATATAAATAGTTCGATCATCACACCACAAAGCTCCGGCGCCACCATTATTAACCCAGTCTACATCTCTCTCTCTGCGAATCTCACAGTGAGCTTAGATCCTTTCTCTCTGTTCTTCTCGGTTTGATAGATCTCCGTGCCCTTTGTATTGAGTGGTTTTGGTTTATGGTAGGTTTCGAAATGGCGACAGTTCCAGGACAATTAATTTGGGAGATCGTGAAGAGGAACAACTGTTTCTTGGTGAAGCAGTTTGGAAGAGGAAATGCTAAGGTTCAATTCAGCAAGGAGAAGAACAATCTCTGCAACCTTAACTCCTACAAGCACTCTGGTAATCTCACACTTCACTCTTTTTGACCCAGATCTTTGCTTTTTGATCACTCGGTTGGTTAAGGTATATTGGATTGATAGTGAAATGTTGCTAGTAGATTTTGAGGTTTTGGGGACATATGAATTGTACTAGATTTGTGCCTGGATTCTTCTAGTTTATGTATGAAATTGCTTACTGGTGCTAAGCTATATAGGTCAGTCTTGATTTTAGACGTGTATTTTGTCTTGATCCTAGATTTTAAGGTTGTTATACTCTCTAGCAATTGAGAACTTTATACATTTGGATTGAAATTGAAAATCAAACAAGTTTTTGTGTTTTGCGTATATACATTTGTGTTTGGATTCGCGAATACAAGCTTAAAATTAGCTGTTTGAATTGGGCCAATGTTTGAATCTTCAATGTGGCTACAGGTCTTGCAAACAAGAAGACCGTGACCATCCAGCCAGCTGACAAGGAACAAGCTGTTGTCCTTGCCACCACCAAGACCAAGAAGCAAAACAAGCCTAAGGTCTCTGTCAACAAGTCTGTCTTGAAGAAGGAATTCCCCAGGATGTCCAAGGCTGTTGTTAACCAGGTATGACTCAAATGTGTACTACTCTTATTTTATGTGTCTACGTTTTGTTACGACATGTAGTTTTTTTGTGCTATTGTCATGGCTTTAGTATACTCTTGGTCTTTATTTTCCTTTAATTTTTACTTTTGAGTTTAAAGTACATGTTTAAACTTGATGGTAACATGGCCTGATGTATAGATATTTGGTTCTGGGCAATGATTTTTTTATTGCTCCATCAGTGAAATGTTATTGTCACAACAAGCTATGTGTATTGATCTGCATAGTATTTTTTGTTTTGGCTCAACTTTTGTGCCTTGCTTCATCTTAAATCTTTCCTTATGTTTTTAATGGCTACATTTATGAAACGTGTTCTAAACTGATTATTTGGTTCAGGTGGTGGACAACTACTACAGGCCAGACTTGAAGAAAGCTGCTCTTGCTAGACTCAGTGTCATCAGCAAAAGCCTCAGGGTTGCCAAGTCCGGTCCCAAGCAAAGAAACAGACAAGCTTAAGCTTTTTTCACTACTATGTCTTTTAAGTAAAAGTTTTTGCTGAACAGGTTTATTAAAGCCATTTTGTCGAAGTTGAACCATGACACTATGCTCCTTTTCCTTATCCTTTTCACAAGGAGTTAGAAGTTTCTTCTTATTATGCTTATGTTTCTTGCGTGCCTGTCCCTTTTTTGGTTTGATCTTTTTCAATCAAGAATTTCTTAAACCACAATTGTTTTTATTAAACAAAATTTTAAAATTAGGCAAAAGCGAATTTTGTATATATAATAAGTGATGGAATGATAGTACAAAATGTAAAACCTAAACTCAAAGATGCTTATCCTATAGATCCCACAAAAACGATTTGTTCTATCTTTACGGGCCCTAATATTGGGCTTACATGGGCTACTTTTCAGCCCATTACATAACAGTGTGCTTCTTGAGATGGTAGAAACTGGAAAGAGTCGCTCACAATCTCTCTAGGGTTTGTAAGCATGAATAACGTCTCCGGCGATCGTCTAACCCAATCGTCATCGGCGATCGTCTAACCCAATCGTCATCGGCGATCCCAGACGATCTCATCTTCGACATATTCTCGAGGTTACCGGCGAAGTCTATAGGTAGATGCCGATGTGTATCAAAGCTCTGGGCTTCAATACTTCGCCGTCAAGATTTCACAGAATTGTTCTTGAGCAGGTCTTTGACACGGCCGCAGCTATTGTTCGCCTGCCAGCAACGCGGTGATTTGTACTTCTTCTCGCTGCCTCAGGCTGAGATTAACTCGTCTTCGGTGGCTGCATCTGTTAATCAGCTTACGGATTTCACCTTTGGTTACGACGGTGAAATTGTTTACGACTGTGAAATTTATGGTCTTCTCCATGGCTTCGTCTGTCTTATCTATAAATGGAACTCTAAGGGAAGGAATCAAACAGCACAGATGCTCTGTAACCCTAGCACCGGACAAGCCATTCCCTTACCCAAATTGAACTCTAGTGGCTTTGGGAGGAAGACCAAGAGCTTGTTTGGGTATGATCCCATTGATAAACAATTCAAGGTTTTGTCCATGATGTCGTCAAGCTATCCAGGTCACAAGGTAATGTATGATGAGTTTCATGTTCTGACTTTGGGAAATGGGAACATGTCATGGAGAAGGATCGAGTGTTGCAAAATAAAAGTACCAGTGGTGGTTTGTCGACCCTTACAGATATGTATCAGTGGTGTTTTGTATTATCCGTGTTTTAACATGTCCACGGGGACTTATCAAGTAGTCTGCTTTGACGTTAGGTCTGAGAAGTTTAGCTTTCTCAACGTCAAGGACGCTCTCCATTCAGCACTTGTTAATGGACGTCTGGTAGATTACAATGGTAGATTTGGTCTACTTGAAACTGATGTACTAAGTTCAAGTTTTAAGTTGTGGGTTCTAGAGGATCTCCAGAAACAGGAATGGTCGGAGCATATATTCGTATTCCCTACTGAATGGGCTAATATAATCCGACTAGCTGTGCTAAGCTTTGTTGGAGTGACTCGGGCAAATGAGCTTATGTTCTCGTCGTACTGTCCGATTTCTCCTTTCTACCTTTTCTACTTCAATCTCGAGACCAAGAGTATTCTAAGAGTTGAAATCCAAGGAATGGATGCGTCTAAGTATAATGTACTTACCCCCTTTATAAACCATGTAGAGGATGTGAAGCTTATGTAAGTCTGTAACTCGAGGCTTTGTTTGGGTTTAGGTTCTCATCGATCTGTCATCAGACAATCTTACTGGATGACTGTTTATTCTTATGGAGATTGTAATCCACTCCCTCCTTCACTCTTTTAAAGTGTAGCAATCAATGGTTGTTCTAAGTTTAAGTTTTTGTCCTTTGTATTCTTCTCCCAAGAACCAAGCAACTTAGTAATCTTCATGAGTTGTATGTTAGTGGCGAAAGGAAAAAGATAAAAAGACCACATTACAAATTACAATACATTATGATGTATCTTGATTCTCGAATATATGATTATTATACCCCATTTATTAAACTGAAGTATACTTTAATCTCTGGACATATGATATCAAATGTAGTATGTCTGATGATGGAGAGTGATTCCACGATTTTAATCATGCTCGTAAAAAAGGCTTTAAAAGGAAGAGAATAAGGGAAGTCAAAGAACAAGAGTTGACTAATCTCGGCTTACAGTTGGGCTTGAGTATAATCTTAATGCCCATTAGGCCCAAATGAAAACGTACGAAAGCTTTATTAGGGTTTCTCAGCTGATTACTACTTTCTCTCTCGCTGTGCCGTCGTCTCCAACTCCATTTTCTGAAGAGGGAAGAGAGACAGCGATCGACGAATATGGAGAAAGGCAAAGGAAGGAAGGAGGAGGTCGTTACGAGAGAGTACACCATCAACCTCCACAGGCGTCTTCATAGCTGGTAAAAATCCAAGCTTCAATCTCTCTTTTTCGTTTATGCCGCTTTTGTTCTGAGTTACTCGATGATGATTACACTTCCTAGGGTTTTTGATGTGTGTAAATTTTATAGATTACTCAAATCAGACAATGCTTTTGCTCTCTGCTCGTTATGTCGAACATTTCATGTTTATCTATGAAATTAATTAGATAATTTGATTTTTTTTGGCCCATTTGATCACTTTACAATCAAAAGATTACGTCTTTAGATGTGGAATCAATCTGCTGTACATATCATTTGTTTTTTTTGCTCATGATTGATTGATCTTGTAGTTTTGGAATTGCTGAGTTCTTAATGTAATTTGGTTATGTACACAGCACATTCAAGAAGAAGGCACCCAATGCCATCAAGGAGATCAGGAAGTTTGCATTGAAAGCAATGGGAACAAAGGACGTCAGAGTCGATGTTAAGCTCAACAAGCAGATTTGGAGCAGAGGAATCCGTGGTCCTCCAAGGAGAATCAGAGTCCGTGTTGCTCGTAAGAGGAACGATGACGAAGATGCCAAGGAAGAGTTCTACTCTCTTGTAACTGTCGCTGAGATTCCGGCTGAAGGTTTGTCTGGTTTGGGCACCAAGGTCATCGAGGAAGACGAGTAAAATGTTCTCACAAATCTTTGTTCTCAAAATATTATTGCACCTTTTTTGTTAAATCTTTAGATGAAAGACTTAAGAAAGAAATTACTTTGCTTGTTTTGCTCACTTACTTTTTTTGGCAATCTATTTATTAAGTTTCAGAGTTATTAACAAGAGTTTATAACCTTCTTTATTTTGCTATCATCTTCGTGAGTCCATACCAGACCCGTTTACCATTAAGGTTGAATTATAACCAGTTGTTTGATATGGTCTGGACTCATGAATGGAGAGGAGTGCTACCTTAACTGAGGAACTACTACAATTCAGGAACCAAAGTTTAGATCTTGGATTGCATTAACGACCAACCAAACCAACTCCCAATCAAAACAAGATTTAGGAAAATTAGACAATGGGAGCGAACCAGAAGTGAGGCCGTGAGGGGTTGCATAACAGGACAGGACAGAGGGAAATGATGGATGTTCCCGGTGGCAATGTCCTAAGGCCTGGATACATAGAGGCAAAAAGCTTCATTCTCTCCAACCAAAACGCAGAGTTCTATGATATCTCTTCTGTGTGGGATGTACATTCAAGGATGGCAGGTGACTCAATTGCATTGTTTGTGAGAAGAATGGAGGTATGTGTTCTCCGTATGTAAGTGTTAACTGTTAACCATCCACGGGAAGATTATACGAGAATAGATACTACGAATTGACTAGACAGTATTTAGACCATATAATTGAAAGAGTTTTAGGGTACATACATGGTTTAGGAGAAGACAAACTCACTTGATCATATCAAACTTGCTACCTACAAATGTCTTGATGACAGGCAAGTAATAGATGTTCCCAAATGCATGTGTGTATCACGGGTTTTGAAAGGCCCATACCCATTCGGCTAAACTTTGGATGCATAATAGGTTTTGAAAGGCCCATTTGAAACCCAATAAGGCCCAATATATATATTACAGTAACCCTAAAAAAGGTATCGCCCCCAATCGCAGAGCACAAGCCAGAAGAAGCAGAAGAAGAATCCAGCAAATATGGGTGATTGTTGTGTCCTTAATGTTTGAAATTCTGTAGGAACAAGAATAGTTGTTGATGTTTTGCGTTTGAATCCAATCGCAGGAAAGGTTCACGGTTCGTTGGCTCGTGCCGGTAAGGTGAGAGGTCAGACACCTAAAGTGGCTAAGCAGGACAAGAAGAAGAAGCCTCGTGGCCGTGCTCACAAGCGTATGCAACACAACCGCCGTTTCGTCACCGCCGGTATATTACTTCACTCATCTTTATTTCATAGTGCGATTGGTCCCAGCTGTTTTGTAGATTGTATCACTTGTGGTTGACATGACACATTCATATATTTTGCTCCTTTTACATTTTCTGAATCACTTTGACTTTCATCTATAATCATTATGTGTTTTGATCAGTGTCTAAGTGTATATTCTTAGAAATGATTTGATCAAATCATAGATTAGGATGCAGATGTTAGTTTCTTAAAGTTAACTCACTTTGTGAGCATTAATTCCACTCTTAGTTTCTTTTGAAAAATGTTTTTATTCATTATGAAGATTGACGCATATAGACCATTTCTTCTCATTTGTGTTTGTTTATGTTGTTGTTCAGTTGTTGGTTTTGGCAAGAAGAGAGGACCAAACTCATCGGAGAAGTAGACAAAAAAAAAAGGTTTGTCTTTTGATTAGTGGATGTTACTGAGACAGTTTTACTTGGCACAAATTTACAAGTATCAAATATTTGATTTAGCTTAGGTTTAGTTAGAGAGTAGATGCAGATGATGATTTCTAAAAATTAGCACACTTGTGAACATCATCTCCACTCTTACTTTCTTGTGCAAATCTCTGTTACTACCTATCAATCTACATTTTGTTTTTTGGATTCAATAAGAATATTGTTGCTAATTTGCGTATGTTTGTGTTGTTCAGTTGTTGCTTTTGGATAGAAGAGGGGATGAAACTCATTAGAGATCAAGTCAAGAAGAAGGTTTTTCTTTTGATCTTATTATTATTATTGATAATGTGTCGTTAGTTAGTAGTACAAACTTAAGAATATCGAATATTTGTTTAGCCGTGGTTCGGTTTGGTTAATCTACAAGCACAGCAATGGTTTTTTGACAATTTGATTTGTGTTACATGTGTTTCTCAACAATAGTCTTTGATCATTAATGACTATTTCCCCCTGAAAAAAAGTAGAAATGCTAAATTGTCCAATAAACGCAATTTGTTTACTAATAATGAAATTAGAGTTTACTACTCTTACCAATCTGAGTGTCATATATATCCCCAATCTCTTGGGCTGCTTTGTTTTTGTTTTGTTGCAAGTGATGACAATTTGTACTACTATAGTTGAGTCTGTGGCCTGCATCTTCTCAATCTTTGAGGCGAAGGTTTTAAGTCGTATAAGCTTTAATTTCTTACCCTTGAATCAGATTTGAGATATTTTATACTCACTCTTATATTAGATAACGACGTTTGTCTTCCTTAATGGTTTGGGATGTCTTCGAGTTGAGCTTTTCCCATTTAAATGCTCTCTGCTTTTTGCTCTACGGTGGTGGGAGTTAGAGCAACTGTAGGCAATTTGTGTACAGACCAATTCTCTATTGGACATCAAATCTATCTTGTAAGATTTGATATGTCCCCTCTGCTAACCAACGTGAGATTGGACATCAAATCTTGTGGAATGTCTTAACTTGGTAGATAAGTTCTCCAAATAAAAAATGCACCATCTCTAAATCCAAACATCTGCTCACTCAGGTCTTATCCTTGATATTCAAATGCTTTTCTATGCCACATTGTACAAAAAGATCTATGCCAAACAAAACCCCTTCACTTTAAACAATAATTGGGAATAATTACCAAGACCAAAAATGTTTCAAACCGGAGAATCATTCAAGCAATGTAAAATCATCAAGAAATCAAATCCAAAACTCAAATACATATGAAGGAAAAAGAGAAGATGATCAAATGCCATTACAAGACACAAACCCAAACATGGTAACAAGACCAACAAACACTGTTGGTTCTAAAGTATTAATTAATTGTGTTTGAAAGCATTACAATCAATCACAATAAAAGAGCAATGACATTTTTTTCGTTAAGAAAAACCTCAAAAGCAGATTTCAGTTTAGAGATCAGATTCCATGAGGTAATCCCCGAGCCTCTCGACAACCAAATTGCACTGACCACCGGTCATGGGTTCATCGTAGAGGCCAAAGACCATAGCTTGCTTTGTCTTCTTGATAGTGACGCCTCCAGGTCCCTGCAGATTCACAGATTGTCAAATGAGTTCCAACTCGGTTCTCTAAGATATCATTATAAGCAGCTTCTGATGTTTGATGTAGATGAAAATTACCTTTTTGCCTCGGATCACAGCTTCTGGTTCACCTTGAACAACCATGTATTTTGCGCCACCAATAAAAAGTCCAGTTGGGGCAAGAGTCCCGGGCTCCTCAAAGTCCTTGAGGATTCCAGCGATTTCTTCAGGCTTCACCTACAACACATATCGAAAACACACGCATTAGATTGAACAAGGCAAAAGCAGTCAACACTTTGGAATCACATACGACCACACAAGATCAATGGATTTGAGGGAAAACAGCTAAAGATTTGGTGAAAATGTTGGTTGCAATTGTTTGTATAACGCATGCGTATGACTTCACAACATCAGATTTGCTACTGATACATAATAAACCAAAATCTTAGAATCAGAGTAGAGATCTAGAACCCTAGGCTGGATACGATTTCGCAAACGAATCGATTGATTTCAGAGAATCAGATTCCGGAGACAGAAAACTCAAAAGATTAGATCCGAGATTCCTCAGATCCGATCAGAGAAAACCTTAAAACAGACGGCAAGATTCGATCGATTCTAACACTTGAAACGACGGATCAGAGAAAAGAAGGGAAACCTGAGGAAAATTGGCGCTCTGAGCCCAGACACTGCCGTCTTGACCCAAAATTGCGGCGGCGGTGAGGTGGTTGCCTTCGACATCGCACATAAGGTGGTCATCGACGTATGATTGCCACGACATCTTCTTCTTCTTCTCCGGCGAGTTTGTTTGTTTTTTGTTTGTGTGAAATCTCAGAGAAGGTTTCTCAACTTTTCTCTCTCTCTTTCAATTTGCTTTGTAAGCTTTTTTTGATCGTGGACAAGGAAATGTTGTGCTTTTAAATTAATGATTTTGTTAATCCCTAAATTAAATTGAAAATTAATAATATTTTCGTCAACGGCTTAATTGAAGGGGAAAATTAAGATTAGCTCCAAATATTATGACAATCTTCTGATTGAGGTGTAAAATGGTAACTCTAAATGTTTAATAAATAAATAAAAAATTTAATCAAAAGAAATAATCAAATCATAATTCTCTAGCGATTCTCGCTCTCATTTGGTTGTTCTAGCTGACATACGACAGTTTTCTCAGCGTCAATATCGATCTCTGTTCTTTTTATTTGTCTTGCTTTTGTTACCCGATCATAGTTTCTTCACCGAAGTGGTAGAAAATGAAAGGGTAAAGTTTATTGGTTGGAGAAAAATCTTATCTCCAGATTTGTTAGGTCTAATCCTTGAAATTTAAATATTGTAGATCAAAAGATGCAACAGTTTTTTTTTTTTGGCTTGTGATTTTCTATTTCAATAAAAGTTATTCGTTTTATCTTTGGATGAATCGCTTGATTTAAGATCTTTCCTCTCATTAATTATAAAGTGTAAAAATCTCTTTAGATGTTTATCACACAAAAAAAAAATTATAATAATAATAATTCTTTACATGTAAAGGGTTTCCGTTTATTAAAGAATTTGGTTTGTGCATCAACGACGTTTCTCAAGATGGAACGAGATATCCTTTTTGATTCTCTGATGTGTAATATACGAAAAAATAAAATCACAAAACTTATGATCACATAATTGTGTTGTCGAATGTAGTAGATGGTGCGCCTCGGTGGTTAAGAGAGCTCTTTCAAAAATAAAAAAAACATCTAACATAATCTAGTTGTTGACCTTAAGTTTCCCCTTTTCTTATGATTTTTTTATCCTTTTATGTTTTGTTTTCTAGCTTTATTTTGTATTTTATAACTTGTTTTGATGCTAAATACTTTCTGTCTAGTTTATGGTTATATGAGATTGATTTCAAGTGAAATATTAAATAATAACCATAAACACACAACATACTTTAGTGTTGATTTATTACAAAATTTTGCAGAATAGGGGTCACAATTGGTCGGCCCCTTAGTCTAAATTCTACATAGTACATCTAAGGGAACTCATTTCTGTATGTGATGGTGCATGTTCTAAGTGGACTTACTTTTTGCCACTAAACTATGATCATTTCATTGTTAAAAGATACTTATTCGGTTCCTAAAGATGATTTTTTAAAAAATAATAATTTAAGTTTAAAGATAAATTGTTAGGTTTTATATGCAATTTTTCCATTAATACAATAAATTGTTAGTTACAAGAGAAATAGTCAATTACTATTGTTTTATAACTTTAATAAGAAATAGTAATTGCTTTCTTAATATTTTAAGAGTTTATAAAAGAAAAACTAATAAAAGGACATTGAGATAAACGCGCCAAGCAGTTTACCTTCACATTTTGAGAGCAAATGATTAGGGTGATATCAAAACTGGAGAAATACATAACTTACTAAAGATTTCTAGAAAAAATTTAAAGTTTACGTAGTTTTCCAAATTTTTCAAGATGATATTCAACTCTGTGTAATTTGTCTCAAAGTTTTGACACGATAAAATGTGCATAACAATTGATATCATGGCCAAAAAAAGACTTCAAATTCCGTGTGACGAGAAAAAAGATTTTGTCTTAGTTCTCGGCCAACTAATAGGAAAAATTGGTCGTCCTACATACATATAAATTGTCTTCTCCTATAATTCATTAATTTGACATTGTTTTGTTTGTGAAGTAAGAGAAGTTTGGTTCTACTCCACATTTTTTTTTCAAGTAGTTAACACTTTTGATTATTGATAGAGCAATTCCTGAGACTTAACAATCAAAAACAGAAATTACAGAAGGATTGTTAAGCATGATCATATGATAGTCTTTCCGTTCATGGTCTAACCATTTCAGGTGGTCGGTCAGGTCCGATTTTGAATTCTTAATGATATTGATTGATGTATTCTCAAAATATCTAAAAATTCAATATTATTCGGAAAATATAGTTATTAGGGATTTTCCAATTCATTAAAATTATTATTATTGGGATATAAATTCTTAATAACTTCATTTTTGAAAATATACAAAACCCTCTACAAATTTAAAAATATTTCTGATTTGTAAAAGATTTCACCAACTCTACACAAATCTCGTTATCAGCCCCTAATATAAAACTTTAGAATTATATTAGAGTATATTGGTATTTAGATAACAAGAGTATTTGGTATTTTACTTGGCATTTTCATCTCATCCAATGTTACAACATTGCCGCTATGTCTTAATGGCGCTATCTCTTATTTCCTTTATACAGTATCTCATTAGTATGAAATGTGAATATTCTAATCATAATACGTTATGTAAATCGGTTGCCACCATCGTAGATGTCAACTTCTTATTTTTCATTTTAGTTTAAATATTTGGTTGTACAAAAAAAAAAATCATAATACGTACGTTAAGATACATATAGCATTTAGATGAAAGATGAAACTAGGACAAGAAATCATAAATTACTCAATTTATTTTTGTGTAATTTCTGTATATCTGACTTTTCTAAACCACCTGCTATTTACCTGGTTCACTTTTAGATAAAATAAAACATATAATAATATTTGTAAGATCGATCAAAGGACAGCTATATTATATATTTCTATATATGTTCGATCATGAATTGAATTATAAATATAATAATTATTTATCCCGGAATAAAGAGAAGTTAAGAGATGCCAGAAAGTGCCGGCAAAAAAAAAAAAAAAAAAAAAAAAAAAAAAAAAAAAAAAAAAAAAGAGATGCCAGAATGAGTCCATCATTCTGTCTCTAGGAATACAGAGTGGATATGCTCTTTGCAGATCTCAATCATATATTATTGCGTTAACACCTAAGATATTGCATTACTCTTGGCCCATCACTTTCAATAATTAATCATTGTGGTTTAAGTCAAAATTGAGATTATGGTGGTTTCTTGGATAGAAAAATTGTTAGAGTTGAAAGATCATGTATAAACCTTTCGGTGTTGGTCATCAACTCATGATACACGTCTAAATGACATATTTTTAAAAATTTAGGTTTTGTTTAGAATTTTCTCCTTATAAAAAAAGGGAAAAATAGGGCCACAGTTATTCACATATAATATTAAAAGTTTAATGGATTCAGTTTTTACTATTTTATGTGAATATATAATTATGCCCATATTTTTTCACATTAATTCATAAACATTATTTTTATTATTTATTTGCAGTTAAAAAATAAAAAACAATCCAACTTCGTACATGTCAAAATTATGAATAGATCGATTTGTTTTTTCCTTAAGATATGAACAAAATATATATACAAATTTAAGAAATTTTTATTAATATATGATTGGATTTGAACTATTTCGGTGAGTCTAATAATAGTATGACTAGACGTATATCGATACTATTAGCTACGACTGTATAATATAACAAAACGATTTGTTATGATTGAGTAATATAACAATACGACTAGATAATGCCCCTCAAATTTACGTATAAAGATCACAAATGCCTAATTTGCAACGAAGATGCTCAAATGTTTGGGAGCTTATGCTTTAGTGAAGATGTCTACAAGTTGTCCAGACGTATAAACACAGACAATAACAAGAAATCATAACCGTATTTCATCGTGAATGTAATGAAAATTAGTTTCAATGTACAACGTTTTTTTCTTCTCTTGATTTTGACAACAACCGAATATATTGTAGGTTTAAAATTACAAATAATTCATAACTAGATACATGTACATCGCGAACTTGAGATTAAAAAGAAAACAGATTAATTACTAAACCAAGAAAAAGAGGAAAACAATCTTAATCAAGTTTCGCATTCATCTATTATGTTATTATTATTATCTGCAACCAACCTTAGGCTTTAGCTTTAATTCTTTATAACTTTGCTAAGGTAGAAACCAAAAAGAGAAAACAAAAAATACCAAACCATAGATGCACCCGAAATAACAAAAAAAGATAAGGAAAAGGAGAAACAATGGTTTAAGGTATTGGAACAAGGACAATAATGGAGCATTCTAGGATGTTCTCAAAGACCTTGTTCGATTAAGTAATCACCCAACCTCTCAACGACCATGTTGCACTGTCCAGGAGTAACAGGTTCTTCGTACAAACCAAACACAATTGATTGTCCTGTTTTCTTGATTGTGATTCCTCCAGCTCCCTGCACAAGTTCCAATGAGTATCCAATAAAAAATCTCAATCGCTTTTGATGGTTGATTTTTACTATTTAACGTTTCACGGTTTATCTCATTTGAACATTTGAAAACCAAATGCAAATAATGATCACATCTTTAATAATTTCTGAGTTGATTCTATTGATCTTTCAACCTTATTGTTTGTTATCTTTTGCATTTTTTTTTTTTTACATTTAGCGTATATTTTCATGCGAAAAGTGTAATATTAATTTTTTTGTAAAACATTAATATTTTCTTATCTTTATATTATGGTACGAAAATGTCTTATGTTTTTCAAATCTGGATTTTGTTTTAGAAATATAAGACATTTTTAAAAGTAATTGAGCCGACTACGAATACAAGTAATTGATTCTCTTTTCATTTATTTTGTTCTTTTTGAATAATTAAGAGGTTTTTGGACTTGGTCCGCACATTCCATTAAGTCTGGATTAAAGCATTTTATATCGTTCCGTCCCAAGAATCACTCGAACCAGCTATTTCTAAGCATTACTCAGTGAATTTTGTTTTAAATGTGCAAATTTTGGTTGTTTTAAAAATTATACATATGCAATAAGTGCAACGAAAGAATAATTGAAGCCTTATAGTCGCAATGTACGTGGGAGTGTTGTTTGTGTTTACCTTCTTGCCACGAATGACTGCATTAGGCTCTCCTTGAATGACCATGTACTTTACCCCTGCGAGGAACAAGCCTGTTGGAGCAAGGTGACCAGGCTCATCGAAATCCTTCATAATGTCTGTGATCTCTTGAGGTTTAAACTGATTTAAGAGAATAGAATGAATAATCAAATGTTTAATTGGAGACCCAATAGAACTAAAAGTTGGAATCAAAACCAGAATTATGACCTTGTGTAATTTATATATATTTATGAAGTAAAATGTTGAGATTCATCCATATATATGATTCAAAATCCAAAATATCCATGCCGAACAAATGGAGTTATAGCTAAGTATATAAGTATATATATCGTATAAATAGTGGAATTATTGAACAGTGAAAACGCTTGAGTAGAATAGAGTTTTCGTGGATGAACATAAAACACTGAAAATAAAACTTTAGTTGATTATAAAGGTGTTGTTCATCTACTTTATTTATGTTACGCCTAAATATATATTAGAGTCATTTTATATAATAAAAAAAAATCTGATGAATGCTCTACATAGATGAATATATTGGATAACAGCCGAAATTATATTTCAAGGTAAGTGGAAAATGGGTTTCCAAAATCATACCTCACATTGTCAAAACATGAAAATTAGTACGCCATTCAAAAAAAAAAAACAATCATATTTCTCATTTAGATGATATATTTAAGATCAAAAAATGGTCCTATAGGATCAATCAATGATTCAGTAGCCAAGAAATTAGAACCCATATATCTAAACAAAAACATTATCATGATCATAGAGGGATTAACTAACTTAGAATTATCGAGAAGGGAGAGAGATTAACCTGAGGAAAATTAGCGCTCTGAGCCCAAACGCTACCGTCATGACCGATGATGGCTGCAGCGGTGAGGTGGTGACCTTGGCCATCACCAACATCACACATTAAATGTTCATCAACATAAGATTGCCACGACATATTGTTTCGATCTCTTTTTCTTTTAACTCTGTGTGATTTGTTTGTTTTTTTAGTTTTTTTTTTTGTTTAATCCTAATGTGCAATGCAACTCTAAGAAGGGAGAGGAGACTTTGTCGCCGGTCTATAAATAGATTTAAAAGATAGTTTCTCAGCCTCTCATCTTTCATAATTTAATTACTGCTACTCACGTCTCGCCTTTCTTCTAGCTTATTTATTCACTCCATACATGCCACATGCCCTTTCCAATTTTCTTCCTATTTATAACAAACAATAAGGATTTAATTAAAGAAATATTAATATTGGTTTATGAGTTAACGATATGGTTGGATCTTATTCAAAGATGACCAAAGAGATGTTAAATCATTTTTTACACCTTTTTTTAATAATTAAGAGGTTATAAGTCTAAAATTGTATGCAGTCCCGTTTGAATAACTACTAGAAACTAGCAATTTCTTGATTTTGTCTGAGATACTTCACTATTTTTCGACACCCTATTTTAAGATATTAGAAATCCTAAAAGAATGTAACAAAATAGTGATGACCAAGAAAATTAGTACGTAATTTGTAAAAAATGTTTCTTATCTATTAAGTTATTAAGGTTGATGTTCGGGGCAAAAATCTCCACTTCAAGATCAATAGCAAAATGTCAAGTCCCAAAACAAAGTATTTAGCTCAACATTTAATTTGAAGAAAAAAAAGGCAAACCAAATGCTCTGATATCGTCATAGGGAACATGACCAATGATTTTGGTAAACAAGGAGGCATGTTGTCTTACAATATGAGAAAGGACGAGGCTTGCATGTTGGTATCGGTAAGATGAGGAAGAAGATAAAGCCCTAACTGATATGTTGGTCTCGACAAGATGAGACGACGACCTAAAAGTTGATCTTAGCAAGATTGAGCTATGAGGAAGGCCAAACTTATAGGGTTGCCTCGGCAAGATGGGATGATGAGGAAGGCCGAGCCAGAAAGCCTGGAATTATGAGGAAGGCCGAGATAGGACAATGAAGATTAACGAGCCCACATTTTGGATTGGCGGCGTACGAGCTAGGGAGAAAGAGAACGAGCGAAGTAGGCTGGACTCCATACGATGTGCAATAGTAAAGCTCTCGCGCCAATGTTCGGCTCGGCATAACACCGGATTGAGGAAACATCAAGCTTTGGCTCCATATCGGCATAAAAGTGTGAAGGTGTGTGTGATCAAAAGAGCCGACCCAACACTCAAGTCGACAAGAAAATGGGAAGTTGCACGTTCAAGGAGTCGACCCAATGTTTGGACCAGCTAGGAAGGAAGTTATGTGATAAAGAATTCTACCAGACTTGGTACAATTCACATTGCACTTGTGCCATAGGCAAGGATCATCTTTGGACCGAGTAAAGCCTTTCAAAGAAGCCCATGGTCCAAACTCGACAACAAACAATGTTGAGCTTATTTGCCTTTGTAACCATTAAAAAAATGGATTTCTTAGAACCGACTATAAAAATGTAAGTAGCACTCGTCAATCGAGTAAAGATGAAGATGATGGTGGCTTTCTTTTAAAATCCCATCGTAAGATTCCAGGGAGAGAAAACGTTGATTCGAAAAAGATCAAGGGCGTGCAGAGGAGCAGAGGTCCGAGAAGGATCTTTGTCAGTGCTGGTTATTTATTCTTTATTGTGTTAGGCAAGACTGGACCAACAAAATGACCTTTTCCTTTTCATTTATTTATTGATGAATCGAATCCAACAACTATTTGTAAAATCCAGAGCAAGATCCCAAATTGTTGTGATTCTTTAAAGAAAGATCCGATTACAAGAACACATGAACTAAAACGAGGAACAAGCTTTTTAGTAATCAATTCCACTAATATCAGTTGGATTAATAATTAACTGATAAAACCATTTTTGGCATTTTCTATCACAGAGTAAAGTCACAAAACCACAATTGCATAACAAAAACAAAAAGATTCAAACTTTATATTTTCATGGAATCACACTCAACCCCAAGCTTAACGCTGCGCAAGTTAATGGCTGCCCCGGAATTCTTAAACAGCTCAACGAGCTGCCGGGAATCGCCGAACAATCCGGCTCCGGCCGCTGAGAACCCTTTCCGGGAATACAGTTTCCGGTGAAATCAAAGCCGGCGCTGACTCTGGAACAGTCGGAGCCTAACCCAGATAAGAAATTGTAAGCAACCGTGAGATTAATCAGATTCTTCAAGGAACAGACCAAATCGGGAAGATCGCCGGAGAATTTGTTGTGTCCGAGGTTCAAAACTTCAATCTCGGTTAAGCAAGAGATGGTGTCAGGAACATGACCCATCAAGGAATTGTAACTAACATCCAACACTTCAATGTCCGAGAATAAACCCACCGATTCCGGTATACAACCGGTTAACTGGTTATTCAAGAACAAAGCCTCTTTCAATTTCGACCCGGTTATGCCGAAAGTCGTCGGGATTTCGCCGGATAATCTGTTGTTCGCGAGATTGATCACCGAGGCGGTCGAGGATCCGAGATTACTGGGGATTTCTCCGGTGAATTGATTGTTGTTGAGGAGAATGGCGTCTAATTGTTTGTTGAAGAGACTTTGAGGAATCGTACCGGTGAAACCATTGAACCGGAGATCGAGGTAAACCAGATTGGGGATGTAGAGTGTGACTTGAGGGAAAGAGCCAGAGAATCTGTTGTCACTGAGATCGAGTTCTTGAAGAGAGCTTAAGGCTTTGAGAGAATCTGGGATTGAACCATAGAATCTGTTACCGTGGAGATGGAGAATGTTTAAATCTGTGAGAACAGAGAGGTCTTTGACAATGGTGCCTCTGAGATTGGCTTTGTTGAGATCTATGGCGATAACAGAAGTACCAGAACAGAAGACTCCTCTGTAAGAACAGACATCTTCACCAACCCATGTCTTTAAAACACCTGATGGATCCTCTGTAATGGCGGATTTCCAAGTCTGAAGAGCATTGTATGAAGCTGCATTTGTCTCTTCTTTTGGAGCTGGCCCAGGATCGGAACTAGGGTTCCCTCCTCCTCCGCCACCGCCGATCCAAACTCCACCGTCTCCGCCGCCTATTCCAACTCCGACACCGAGATCAATGCCGTTGCATAGACCAAGCAACAGAAACAAACTAAGTAGCTCAAAGTTGTTGCCTTTCTTCTTCATCATCTTCTTCCAAAAGTCAAGAAGCTTTGATTAAAAAGTAGCTGTCTCTTGTATGTGGGGGAATGTTGAAAGTTAGAAAGAGAAAGAAGATGTGGTGATTCCTGTTAACAGGAGTGTTGTTGAAGCATTGATTGATGATGAGGGAGTTTTAGTGTGGGGGTCACAGTTTTTGTTGATGGACTTTTTTTTTTCTTTGCTTCAGAGTAACTTTAACTACTGTTTCGTTTTCAACTTATGATTTTTCTAAAGGCCCTCGTGCTCTAATTCATCAAAATGTAATTGTTGTAGTGGATACTTTTGCTGGAAACATTATACATTACATACTTTTGTTAGCGCGTAGATATATGTGAATCACATTAGGTATAATTATGATTTCGTCATGCAAACGAACTTATTACCAATTCTTTCTATTAACCAAGTTTTGAGTTTTAGTACTTCAAAATAGATGTTATATACCAAAAATATACCAAAAATATTTTAGTATAATGAATTACTAACATATTTAAATGGAAATTAAACCACAAATAGGAGAATGACCTCCTAAAACATGCAAGAGACACGTGAATATATTGGTAAACTGAGTGTTTGTATAAAAACGATATTGTGTCACCGTATAGATTCTAATATAATTTAATGTATATTTGTATGTTATTAACAAATAAAATAAAAATAAAAAAAACTCGAACATGGAGCACTATATTTCAGCATAAACAATACTACATCATATTGTATTTTTAATTTTTACATAATAGATAAACAATACGTTATGTATTTACATAATGTATAAGTTGATAGTACATTATACCTTTTACATAATACTCCATCTAGCATTAGACAAAATTCTCGAACCGAACCAACCCAAACCAAATAATATAAATGGGTTCGGTTACTGATAATCCAATAACTTATATGGACACATTACTAATTTTATTGGGTGTTTGGTCTAAATTGAAGTTATTAGTCAGATTATTCGCGACATGATTTGTATTTGTCCAAATAGCATAATTTAATCGATCAAATAGTGATTTTATCTGATGCATATGAGTTTCTAGATAAAGTAGTAGCATGATATTGTCATAGCATGATATTTATCGTGGTATAAAGAATGTTCAATGTATGATGAATGTATCATTTTCCACTGTCTCTCATCTGTCATCTATCATTTTTTTGTTCTTTTATTCCCACAAAAAAGTAAGAATGTGAAGAAAATCAACGCCTTTTGTCACCGACGTAAAAAAACCGCTGTCGTGAGTCGTGACTAATTTGGTAGAAGGAAAATAATCAAAAACGACAAAATTATTAGTAACAACAAAATACAAAAAATGGAGAAAACTATAGTTTCTGAGTGTGAGATGCAAATGAGATTGTTGTTGACTTGGGAGAATGATTAATGGAATGTAAAGAATTGTAGTAGATTTTTATAGCCTCACATGGAGGGGACACACCAATAGATTATCTTTGGGATGAGTCATCCGTTTAATGATAGTTAAGAAAATAATCATATGAATGGCATTAAATAACATAATTAATTTTCCAGCCATTATATACTAATTATATAAACTAGGTGGATACTTAAATTTCTCATAGGTTTTCCATCCTTTCCAATTGAGTCAATAATATACTTATTTTGAAATTCTAAACTTTAATTCCACATTAGTAGTCTTCTTTTTAATCTCATTAATGAAATAGCCAAGGAACATGCATAAATGATAAATGCAGTTTAGATGTTTCAATCCACCAGAAGAGGAGAAATCTTGATGGGTATTGACAGCTCTTCAACCATGTTAAACCAAACTTATGTTCACCAAATAAAATTAAGGCCAATTCTCTAAAATACCACATTTTGAAGTGATAGTTTTCATAATACCACCAAAAATTTAGTTTTTCAAAAATACCATTAAATTTTTTTAGTTTTTTTAAAATAGCACAAAATTAAAACTACCGTTTAAATGATCAAAATTAAACTTTAAGTCCTCAAAACTAAACTCCCACCCCTCAAAACTAAACCGTAAATTTATATTAGGAAACCTAAACCCAAAAAAATAAATTAAAAACTCGTAAAATCATTTTAGTGTTTGTGGTAAATTCTTAAGAATTTATGGTATTTTTAAAAAATATAAGGTTTTGTGGTATTTTTGAAATTAATTAGAGTGGTATTTTATGAATTTTCTCTAAAATTAATGTAAAATATTAAGATTCGGGTAGCCAATCACAATTTACCGCGTATATTTTGGTTCAGTCTACTAATTGATTGAGTTTTTATTTAGAGATTAGATTAGTAGATGTTTAGAGATTTTGAACCCCAAAATTGACTAGACTTTTCAATATATATTAAAAAAAAAAAAAAAGGTTTCAGTCGGCAGAATAAATCATTGAATTGAAACAAAGATGTATAACCCAAATGCATTTTGGACAACGCATAACTTGGATATAACCGTTATAGCGCAAGACCAACAAATCCTTTTCTAGAAGAAGGGTACACAAAATTCGATAGAATTCAGAAGAAGACAACATTCATAAATATGAAGAAATATACAAAAGTTCTTGAACCTAGCTAGTGGACAAACAATTGTATGTTTCTTATATCTGGGCACCCAAGCAGCTAACTTGTGTCTGATGTAATAACTTGTATCTATCTAGCAAGAGTACAAACATTTGTATGACTCTTATGTTTGGATATGCAAGCCGCCAGCTCATATTGACGAAGAAAACCGAAACAAGTATTTTTGGGAATTGAATTTGGTGGCACTTTAAATAATAAATAATATAAAAGTAGATGTGGGATATGTATAATTTTCAATATATTTGGTCCCCTAGTGATAGTGAATGATGTTTACATGGATCGATATATAGGTTTGATTTCTATATATAGTTTTAATAACTAGGTTTGGTTATTGCGCACTACTGCTAACAAAATATATTGAACTAATTTAAGCAATACAAATAAGAAGACAGCATAATAACAAAAACACTAGTAATTATTTCATCATTGTGACACTGAGTAAGTCGACTGGAAAACATGTACCATCACATGTAGCATCTAGAGTCGAGTCCCCTCGTATATATTAATGGATCGAATAGTCTATATATGATTGACGAAAACACATCAAGGATTTAACTATATTGCAAAGCATTGTATACTTATGATTGAGATAATATAATTTCTTGTTGAAAAAAAGAGAGATTTTATGTGATGTGATTAAGTAAAGGAAAGAGTCCGTAGAATAGTCTCCCACTTTTGATTTTCTTCATCACTATTATCTTGGGTTAAAAGGTCATTAATATAAAGGGCCATTATTGTTTGTTTTTTCTTCATTTAGACTTTAGAATACACATTAGCATCCATAGGGTACACATTTCAACAAATCTATAGAGAAATTGTCAAGAATACTATTTTTAAGTTACACTTTTCAAAAGGGTTTTAGGCTTTAGAGTTTAGGGTTGGAATTTTATAGAATTAAGATTTAGTATTTAATAAACATGTGAGTTTAAGATTTAAGAATTTAAGGTTTAGATTTTTGGGGTTTTAGAGTCAAAATCTTTTTTAGGGTTTATGATACCCTAAACCCTGAATCATAAACCCTATAAAATATTATAAAACATTTAAAATGATAATTTTACTTCAAATGAATATATTTTAAAAAAGATCCTTAAATATCTTAAAAGAGTGGTATATTTGAAAAATTGTAGATTAAAAATGGTATTTTTGTAAATGCCCCATATTCATACGTAATAAACAGAGTTTTATCTTTATTCTATGTTCTATCGGATTGTTTCTGAAGACACATGAAACACCAGCAGTGGATATATCAACTAATTTCTCAATCAATCGAACCCTAAAAGTAAAATAAAATTAACGAACCGAACCACAAATTCCGTAGAGTCAATATCATATTTCATTATTTTTTATAGTGAATTAAAACCATTTTTTTTTACTATCAAATAAATTTGAACACACAGTCTTATCCCCTACCTATTATTAGAGAAGATAAATTATTGAAAAATCCTAGGTGTCATAATATTAGCCGATAGTTTAGGTTCTAATGATGACTAAAGAATAACGTGTAAATGTGACTAGATGAAAACATGAGATGATTATTGAAAAATCCTAGGTGTCATAATATTAGCCAATAGTTTAGTTTCTAATGTTGACTACAGAATGACGTGTAAATATGACTAGGATGAAATATATCGTGCCATTTTTTCTGGGTTTAGAGAGGCGATTTCACAGAGTATGCGATTTGAGAGACTGAGATTCAATTTTCGCTTACTGTGAATTGATCGTTTCTGATTAGATGCGAGAATGACTCGATGATTGGCTAAAGAGTTCGATGAATTCGATTCGATGATTTGATGAGGAAACGATTTGATGAAGAAACAAAGCGGCAGAGGAGACAGAGGTGAATCGTTGGGATGAGAAGTAAGCGGTCATGGTGGGTACGGTGAGTTAGTTCGTGTATAAATGCGAATTACCCAACAGATCGATTCAAGGATTCGATCAGTTCTCCGATCGGAACGCTTCTAATTTGATACTTTTCTCAATTTGATATTTTGATGTCTAGGTTTGGTTCTTAGCCTGTGGCTGGTGATGATAAGAGAATTATTGAAGTCTCAGACTTTGAAGTTGTGTTCAAGCCAATTGTCTGTTCTCAAACCTCAGACTTTGAAAGTTTGCTTTTCACTATTGTCTTCCTCCTTAGTTTGTCTAGATGTGTGAGATTCTAGAAAAGTGTCTGCTTTATTGCTTATTCTTTTAGTAGATGATGATGATTTTAAATAGTTTTGTATAGTTCCTAAACATTTGGTTGTTTTGAGAATATCTGCAATATGAATTGACCGTTCATGATTCATTGATAGCCAAAGCCACTGCTTTGTAGACTGAAAGAGGTCATGAGTTAACATTTTGATGGTGTAAGTTACTATATTGGATTAGCTCACAACCCATTACATTGCATCTCATTCTATTCACAACCATTAGGAAAAACACTTGGATGATTTCATGGTTTAGTTCGCACATCTTCTGTTGCAGAATTGAATTTGGAAATAGTGAGATTTATGGAGTGTTCTTTGTGTTTAATGCGATGATTTCTGTTTATTTGACTGAATTTTGTGATGCGATATTTACTAAAACACTGATTTATTGGTAATTTTGATTGACGACTCGGTTTTGTGTTTTGACTAAGCTTTTGTACTACTCAATTTTTTTTGGAAGATATCCATAACAATGAATTGTTTTAAAATTCATTGTTCATCATGTTCATAGTTTTTTTTTGTGTTTGTTTGGTTAGATCTTTGTTTTAAGTAGATTTACTTGAAATAGGGTTTGTGCACCATGTTTGAATTTCTTTATTAAAAAGAAAAAAGATTTTAAAGAATAAAGATCAAATGATTAAAATTCGAGAAAATGTCATAAATATTAGGGATTCGGTGAATATTTGTATCAATTAATATTTGATTCGATATTTTTAACAAAATATCAGAGAATTTTCCTTTCTTTTATCAATAGTAAATATCCTCTTAGTAAAATATTTTATTTAGTTTCTATACTTTAGACTAAATTCTTCTATTTAAAGGCAAATGTTTTCATACTGAACTTTTACTCAAACGCAGAAATTATTTATTTATATTTTAATCATCCTCTATTATCCCAAAAATTGATTAATTGTGCATCGAGATTTAGATTTAGTTTTTGGGTACTTTTGTCCAATCTTTTCTTTATTAATGGTAAGTAAGGGTTTAATCGAAAAACTTGC
>OVAF01000582.1:0-36540 GCA_900406245.1 Odontarrhena argentea | reverse complement strand
TTTTTTTTCTTAACGTTTGTTGAATAGCCAATTCCCCTTGTCAACCTAGTGCTTTCAGTAATTACCTCTGCTTCTATGGAAAAAAAACGAAAAATGAATTTTCTCAGTTTTACTTTCTTTAATCCTATACTCCCCTTCAGTTTTTTGATTCACATATATTTAAAAAAGTGTCGTAAAAAAATAATTATATTAGTTACTGACTGTTTGTTATAGAATTAACATTTTAATATTGTATTAATTAACAAAAGATCCATAGAAAATTTAACAAATCTATGTTTGTGAAACACTTTTTTTTTTTTTTTTATAAATTCATCTTTTAAGAACGAAGAGGTACTCTTGTAGTCTCGTGGTAGTTTAGTTGCATGCATTACCAAATAATGTGCTACCTAACGTCAATATTAATTTGTAACGAGTTAACAGGCTGGTCCGTGAAGTCGAGACAATATGGACTCGAAAAGATATATCAAACTTTATACTAAAAAAAATATTAAAAATTTGTGTCTACTATGTACATTTGTTTGTCTCTCCTCGTCGGTTATGTAAATTTAATTTCCCGGAGATTAAAATTAGCAGAGAAAGACCTAACGTGGCGTTGTTTCATTGGGCCTTCACGCAGCTCTCTTGGGCTGTGACTTTCTTTTATTCCGTTTTTTTGGTTTTAAGGATAAAGAGGCTTCCTTGTGCCACGTCACCTCCTCCTTCTTCACTGATAATTCAATTTTCTCGTCAACCTTCTCCGATTTTTCTCACCCAAAACGCAAAATCGTGTAGATGGAAGTTAAACTACAACGACCTCGTCTTGTTTCATCAAGGTAAAATTATTCTCACAATAGTCTTCGTTTAGATTTGTTAACTTGTCTTTCTCGATTTTTCGTATTTTGGATAAAATTTTTGCTACCTGACTTAAATTACAAGTTGACTATTTGGTGTACATGTGGTGCTGATTCATTAGTCTTCAGAAATTGTAATGTTAGTGTGCGAATTTTGGATTGCTTTCTGGTTTCAAAGATTGGATTAGATGAATATGTTTTAGTTTAAGCAAAAGGAGATTTATGAATGATGTAACTTTATATCTTTGTACAATGATTGATCCCAAGAAACTTTATTTGTTCACCCCAGTAGACCAGTGTTTTGATTTTTAGTGTGCGTTTTGTTTTATTGATCTTGCCTTTTGTAGCTCTTCGAATCCATGTCTGCCAAGGATGTCCGTTGTAGCTTTTGTATCGTGCGAAAAGGCGTTACAGTTGGATTGTTTATCAAATTGCTGGAGTAATCGTAGGAGGCAGTTGTTAGTAAGATGTGGTTTTGTGGAAAGGAGTAGAAGTTGTCTTGATAAACAACTGTTTAACAAGAAGAGATCACGGAGACTTGTGCAGCCTTTTCTACTTGCATCTGCTGAAGATGGAGTGGCTGTTAATGGAAGTCCTCAGTCGGGATCGAGCAGTGACTTTGGGGAGATAAGGGCTAAACTCGCGGGATCACTGCAAGACGAAAACAGCTCTAATGGACTCATTCAGTCTTTGCACGATGCTGCCAGAACTCTTGAATTTGCAGTTAAAGAGAAGATTAAGCCGTCCAGATTTTTATGGTTTCCGGCTACCTGGCTGGGTAATGATAGAAATGCATGGGTGAAGACTCTTTCGTATCAGGTCAGTGCCTTTTAGTTTCGCTGTAACATTTTACCACCAATCTATGATGATGCTTACATTTTTTTAAATCCTCTTTCCACCGGCAAACGAAGTGTTTCTTGTCAGTGCCCCAATATGCTTAATTTACTTTACATTCATCATTCACAGGCTTCGTTGTACTCCTTACTACGAGCAGTAAATGAGATTTCGTCTAGAGGAAATAACAGAGATGAGGATATTAACGTCTTCGTTCAAAGGAGGTACTGTGCGAGTTACTCATTGAGTGGCATTTGACATGAATCCAAATTGTTGATTTGTTTTTGCTTCCTATAAACTATTCCAGCTACTTCCATGTCAAGAGATTAAATTTCTAGTAGTTTAGCTGGTAGATAGTTATTTGAAATAGTTAAGCTGTCGATGAAACGGCTAAGTTAGCTTTCTGAGCCAGGCTGTCTCCTCGAGCAAAGCTAATTTCTAATGAATGTCGACATGGCTATGTTAACTAGTGAAAGTACTTCCTAGCCTTGGCAGGACAATTAGCATTAATATTGTGTGAAAATATTGGTGTTGTTGCTTTTGTGGAATTTATTTCACGTATACTCATCATGTTGGAAATCTTTCTGGAATCGCTTGTTGCTATCTTTCACGTCACCGTTGAGTTCTTTTATTTGTTTGCTTATCTATAAATGTTGGCATTGTACAGCTTATCGCGCCAAGTTGCTCCCCTTGAGAGTATGATGCATGATAATTTATCTTCCAAACATCCTGAAGCCTATGAATGGTTTTGGTCAGAGCAAGTTCCTTCTGTAGTGACTTCTTTTGTGAATTATATTGAGGGGGATCAACGATTTCTGGCTGCCACTTCTGTGTATTTTTTCTCTTTCAAATCTCCTTCTTTTTGGTTTAAAGTGCCTAAATCTCACCTCTTGTTTGTAAGCACTGTTATACACTAGTTTGACTGATGGGGCTTTGGTGCTTTATGGTTCAATCCAGCTATGCAAAAGGAAAGTCCTCAGTTGCTAGTAATGAGATTGAGGTGTCACTTCTCATGCTTGTGCTCAATTGCATAGCAGCAATCACGAAACTTGGCCCAGCAAAATTTTCCTGCCAGCCCTTCTTTTCGTCGATTCCAGATACAACTGGAAGATTGATGGAAAAAGTTGTAGACTTTGTTCCACTCCCTCAAGCCTATCATTCTATCAAAAGCATAGGCCTACAAAGAGAATTTCTTACACATTTTGGTCCTCGCGCAGCAGTGGGCAGAGTAAAAGGTGACTTTGCTACAGATGAAGTTGTTTTCTGGGTCGATCTTATACAGAGACAACTGCAGCGGGCTATAGATCGGGAGAAAATATGGTCAAGGCTAACAACATCTGAAAGTATAGAGGTAAGGATGAGAAGCGTCCAGAGGACACACCTAATCAACTTGTAGGCTTTCTTTGCAGTTTTCATATGAATTCTCTTTAAAGTTTGCATATCAGTAACATAATAGATTATCTAGATTACTCTCCTTGTTAGTATCATTTGAACATGAGAAAACTGGAAAAACAGTTTATAAATTTAAGGGAAACCGCCAAAGGTTCCAGATAAACTGACGCTTATAGAAACATAAACTACATTGGGAAATTTTAGTTCACGGAGTTTTTTTCATAGGTGAAAAACAGTGATTCAAGTATGTCTTCATTCTACTGCGCTGTAAGATTTTCTGAAGCTAACTGGGATCTGTGCCTTACAGGTTTTGGAGAAGGATTTAGCTATTTTTGGATTCTTCATTGCCTTAGGCAAAAGCACGCAGTCCTTTTTAGCTGCAAATGGTTTTGATTCCCTGGAGAATCCTTTGGAAGACCTTGTTAGGTAACTGTCACCCTCTTTCTTCTGACTAGTTTTTGTAAGTTTGTGTTTGATTATCGTACTCTTGACTTTTACTCATTAGCTTCTTTAATTCAGGCATCTGATTGGGGGCAGCGTCCTGTACTATCCTCAACTTTCAGCGATCAGTTCATACCAACTGTATGTAGAGGTAGGCACAAACCGCATCATCGCTGAAATTTAACTCCAATCATTCTGATGTTATAATAAAAAAAATTACTGTGTAGGTTGTTTGTGAAGAACTAGAATGGATTCCTTTCTATCCAAACAATACTGGCGCACAACCTCCCAACCAATCGCATGGGCATAGGAGCAAACCAGAAGGGCCACCTAATTATGAAGTTATTCCTCAAGTACTGGATGTTTGCTCTTATTGGCTACAGAGCTTTATCAAACATAGTAAATGGCCAGAGAATCCTTCTAATGTCAAGGCAGCAAAATTCTTATCCAAAGGGTATTTGTTTGACATATTGTCTGTTTAATATTGTATAATGAACAAAGGTATTGGTTATTATGTTAACATTTTTTTCGTAATGTTTAGGCACAAGAGTGTGATTCAGTGCAAGGAAGAACTGGCGATATCAAAGTAAGATAACAGAAACCCCTCCCCCTGTTTTATATACTCCTGCTTATTTGGTATATTGTACTAGTACTTGAGAATGCATAATAGTAGTACCTGCGAGAAAAATACTTCACGCAAGATTCTAAGCATATGTCTTGTATGTATACAATCTGCCGTAGTTACAATAACTTGTGTGGATAGCATCCTTGACGGTCATTTCCATGAACTTTGCATTTGTCACATTCATGATTCTGTGGCCTGCCTTTAGCCATTACTATCAGTCTGCATTTGGATAATGAGTGTTGCAGGATGGAAGTAACAAAACCTGTTTTCTTACAGGAGTGCTTCATCAATTGTTAAGGAGTCGAACTCATTTGACAAGGTAGGTCTTTTTCAAATTGGTTTATATGGAAGGACCGCTGTACTCCATACACTACTTGGAGCTGATTTATGATAAAGACTGTCGTCATATTGAATAGTATCTGTATACTAACAGTAAATAGTCCTCAGGCCCTAGAAAGTGTAGATGACGCCCTTGTAAGATTGGAAAGCCTGCTACAGGAGTTGTATGTATCAAATTCATCGTCTGAAAAGGAACAAGTAAAAGCTGCTTGCTCTGACCTGGAGAAAATACGGAAGCTGAAGAATGAAGCTGAATATCTGGAGGCAACTTTCAGAGACAAAACAGCTTCCTTGCAACAGGTTTTTTTATGTCTCATTATCAATTTCTTAATTTGATCCTGCCAGGAGGATATATATGAATGCTAAATGAACCAAAGCTGCAAAGCAAACCAATTGTATCTCTCTTTACGCAACATAGCATCAGTCTAACTTTAAGATGATAATTAAAGAATTGAAAAATGCATGTTGTGTTGAATATTAAAGCCTCATTTGATTAATTCAGGGAGGTGACATAAACGATTCTCAGGAATCCTATGAGGTACAAAAACGCTACTTTAAAGGGAAAGACACAAAGAATGCAATCAGTTTTGATGATCTAGGCAAAAGGTAAGCCACATGTTGCTTAGTATTATTTTCTCTTACTTCTACCTTGATCGTTAACTATATAAGTGTGACTACTCTTTTTTCCACTCTGGTAACAATGACATATTTGTTGTTCCCTCTGCATTAGTACAAGTCGTGGATTCTGGGAAATCTTTGTACGACCTCCAAAGAAGAAGCCTGATCCTGAGTCATCGGTAAGCTCCATTTTGTGATCTTATCTCAAGTATTTTGCCAATGGGTTTTGAATATGTAGTATCCCGAAATCTTCTGAAAACTCTTCTCCTTATTACTCTGTGTTTGTGTAGTCATTTGCTTAGTATGTATTACTGTTTAGTTTTTATTCGGTAAAGAGATGATGCAATGCAATTAAAGCGCATTCCAGTCTAGCACATATAAAGGTTTCAGTACTATTTTTAGCAGACGCAGGGAGAGATATATATTGGGAAATCCAGTGGAAACTTACTTAGCATGGACTCGGAGACAAATGAGAGCAGTCGATTCAAAACTCTAAGGAACGAACTGATAGAACTGGAAATGCGGGTCAAAAGAAGTACTGATCAGTCAGTAGATGAGGAGGTTAGTAACCAGCTGCTGCTGTAAGATCATGTCTTAATTGTAAAATGCTAGTTTCAGGAATGCACTCATTTCCTCAAAATTAAATAAAACCCAAATAAACCAGAACACGAAAAGAAAATGACACGTCGACCATTTAGTGAGGTTTCAGTTGGGTTAACTGATGGTCATAAGAGAACTGAGAATCCTCCTCATCCGAACCATCATTTTAAAAACTTTTAAGTCAAACCCTGTATAATGAATAATCCCATGCTAATCTAATACTATGCTATGCTCTCACTTCTGTTACTTCTTTTACTTTCATAATTAAACTTCCCGACATGTTAAAAGATGACCAATCAGCTCCTTTTAGTAAACAAAAGTGTTTGGTCTTGCATCTATTGTGTCACCAGTACAAGCTTCCAAGTGTTTTTTCATATTCTACAGGAAATAATTTCTGAGGATCCTCCTCGAGAAAGCAGTAGAACAAGAAGTCTTCAGTTGATTCAGACGCCAAAGAAAGAAAGCATAATTGAGAAATCTCTTCTCAAGCTAAGAGAAACCACCACGGTATCAATATCTGCTTTAAGTATTAGTCATATTTTGTACTTCTGTAACATTAGGTCAATCTCTTTTCCTCTGTCAGCTTTGTTAACTCTGTTCAATTTACAGGACGTGTGGCAAGGTACTCAGCTTCTTGCCATTGATTCAGCAGCTGCTATAGAGCTACTTCGGAGATCTGTAGTTGGTGATGAATTAACAGGAAAAGAAAAGAAAGCTCTCCGCAGAACCATGACTGACTTGGCATCAGTTGTTCCAATCGGTATTCTAATGCTTCTTCCTGTAAGTCGCACATAAACCTTACAGAGAATTTTTTTTGTTCACTTTTTTATTATTCTGATCGTGGCATACACTTTGTCTGAATTACTTCAAACTAGATCTTAGATTAGTTGTTTTGTACAGACCTGTAGAGCTAACCTTTGCAGAGTGTTAACATTTCGTATTTACATATCTATCTTTTACTATGGGGCTAATATAATTAAGCTATTCTGAACAGGTTACAGCGGTTGGTCACGCAGCCATGCTGGCTGCAATTCAGAGATATGTTCCAGGCCTGGTACGCACACCTTCTCTGTTTATTGACCCATCAGAGTTCAAAACCTTCTTTATGAGTCAGTTTAAATAATGTCGTTGTCATTCAGATTCCTTCCACATACAAGTCCGAGAGGTTGAACCTATTAAGACAGCTCAAGAAAGTCAAGGAAATGCAAGCAAATGAAACCGAGCCAGAAGAAGGCACCGAGGAAATAGCATAAAGAAGCAAAGCAAAACGTACATTAACCTCTTTTCATTTTGTTCGGTAATTCATTGCCAATAGCTGCGCATAGAGAATCTCATTCCATGTGTCGGGTACACCGGGTAAGCACCAGTGACTACAGTCTTGAGGAGCATCTTCAGGAGTTCCGGGCTCTCGATACCGCGAAGGATGAGCATCTTTCCTGAACTCGGTTAGATATGTAATGTTTAGAAACTTAACCTTACTATGTTCATATCTCATTTCTTTGATTACTTCAGAGATATAGTTGTTGTGAATAGGATCAGGTTCCATTCTATTCATATCAGTTTCTGGCTCTGTATCTGCATCACACAAACCACCCAAGTTCCATGTTCCATTCCTACAAACACCCAAAAATCTCAAACCTGGTCAAAGTTCCCAAATATATGTCATTTTTTTCATCTTTGGTTGTTGTAAAACAGACCTGTAATGCACAGGAGAGAAGCTTCTGAAGAAGACATAACTTCTCTCGGAGTCTAGTTTCTCTAAAACCCATGACTTCCATGTCTTCAAAGACTTCCCAAATCCTTCCATTACTCCCATTGTCTTGTTCAATTTTCCACCCTCTTGAAAATAGCAACCCCTGCAACAACAAGGACAACAAAAGCCGGTAAGACTCAACATTCTCCTTTGTCTTGTTTACCAGAACGTTGAAAATAAAATGAAGATGTTTACGCATTAAACGTTTTGTCTTCATTCCACCAATGCCCTGTATTGAAGACCAGAACATCGGACCCAACCCAATATTTCGCCTGCCAGTTAAACTCGTCGACTCTAATGGTCATCTTGACATCTTCCGTTGAGTTCTCGGGTGGCCTACCAATCACAACCAGAAACGGAGTCCTATGATATTCGACAGTCAAGTTCTGTCGGGGAAACCGCATCGAAAGGAATCCCTTATGCTTGCTTATAGGGTTCCCATTTACTTCATATATCTCAGATTTATTAGTCACAGCTTGTGAAAGTATACACATAAGAGATTCCCATTGGTTTCTTCCGATCGAATCTCCAACGAACACAATCCTTCCGTTCCTACTCCTCTCCAGAAAATCACTTGCATTGAATCTATAATCATTTCAAACAAAGTCACCACATTTTCACAAATAAAGTAACAAAAATTTGAACTTGATTGGCGCAAGATTCTTATCTTAAAGTTAAAGTTTCCACCCAAAGCAAATTCAAAATCAAAGTGGAAACTTTTTCATTCAAACTTAGCTTTTTTTAAGGCATTGCTCTGATGGATCAATGAATTGCTGATAACCCTAAACCTAAAATGTTTGTTCTGTTCCAAGACTAATACCTTAAGCTCCAAGAAAAATGACATAACAAGAATTAGTTACCGTGGAAGATCACATCCGTATGGTTGCCACCGCCAGTGTCGAAACTCGGAATCATTTCTTCCATTATTCAGACAACGAAAGCCAGGATCAAGAAACCGACACTCTTCTCCGTACAAGGTTACGTCTACATCACGTTCTTGTCCACGGACCCATCTCCCATACGAATAATCGCATACGTCGTCGTTTCGACGTTCCCTCGATAAGAATCCGAAACAGAGAAGAGGCTCGAAGCCAGCAAGATCGACGAAGATCACAGAGAATATAAGGAAGCTGATGAGAAGAGAGACCCCAACAAATATATGTTTCTTGATCTTGAAGGTTGAGAAGAAAGGAGATGAAGATAGAGAGACGAGCTGCTTCAGAGAATTTGATTCTTGATCCATGTTGTATAATAAGAATCGATCTTTCGCTTTCTCTGTGTAAAGACAGAGACGTGAAAATGTGAAAATGCGATCTTGTTTTTGGCAGAGGAAAAAAAAGTACTAATAAATATGTTTTGGTAGGGTAATAAATAGGTGATTAAATTTATTAATAGATCTATGACATCAATTCATGCATGTGACGGACAAAAATATTAATAGATGCATCCCAAATAGTTTTAATTAACCGAATGATAAAAGAAGTTTCTTCCCATGTTCTGTTCTACATGTGTTCTATTCTCAACAGTAAAATCAAAAGATTAAACTTTTTTTATTCAACAACTTCTGTCAAAGGTTCAAAAAACGAAACCGGTTAATAACTATTTATGTATTATAGTGTATTATCTAAAAGGAATAACAAATTAGATTAAGAGAAGTTTTTTCAAAAAATAATTATCAAAAAATGGTACATTACGGTTTATTTTGATTATTGTTATATTTTTTTTTTGTTGAAAATTATTGTTGTATAAAAAGTATTTTTCTATGATGATGAAAAGGGAATAAAGGGGAGGAAAATTGAGTTGGATTTCTCCGCCGACAATGTTTGACAACTAATAATCAAGAAAAGCCCCCACTCATATGAAGTAAATAGTTGATTGATTAGTGAAAGAACTTTGTTAGTATGGTTGAGTTTAAGTCTCCATACTTCCCAAATCACACAAGTAGCACATGCTGATTTGCTTTACAATTAATACTTTAGGTCAAATCAATGTTAACTACTAGAGTGCCATATCAGAAATCGTAGTAATTAGGCTAATTTACTGTATTTTCAAATTTATATTGTGTATAAATGTCTATCTAGTCAAAGTGTACAAAGGTACTTTACTACACTTTGTTAACTCTGAGTTGTTAAAATATTTGGATCCACAACCCATAAATATGATTCGAGTTGTAAAGCCCAAGTCAACTAGAGAGAGTGAATGTGTCGGTGACCAAACAGACTTCCCTGATATGGTGGGGATGACAACTCTTAAAGATTGCACTGAAGGATCTAATGACTAAAGCTCTCAACTATTTGTTTCTCACTATGTAATTATTTATCATCATTATAAAAAAAATCAATAATGCAAATGCAAACTTAACTACAAAGAAATAAGGGGGAAAATCAAATGAGTGATGGATTAGTGGTTTGACATTTAAATAGTGGAAACTGTTTACGTGGATCTAGACCCGAAATCGAAAAGATCAAACGAATTTGATTGTAATAGTGTGAGAAAAAAAAAATTGGAATATAAAATAATAAAAATATGAAGAGTTGTGTTATAAATTAAAAAGTTTAACTCCCCTTAAATAGAGAAGAAAATGAGATTACTAGAAAAAAATAGAGTAAGACTTTAAAATAGAATAGAGTTGAAGAGAATTTTATCCTAAAATAGGATTTCGAGTGAGATTTTGATGGAGTTGGAAATATCTTAAATAACAAATATACATAAGTGCACAAGTGGTCTTGGCCTAGTGGCAGATAGTAAGTCCACAGAAGGCAGACAACACCAGTGCACCCGGGATCGAGTCCCGCTCCCTGCAGTATGCAGGATTTGGCTATTGGGCCGGCCAGTTGTGGCCCAAACCCCTATGGTTGATAAAAAAAAAAAAAACAAATATACATAAGTTTGGTATTAGTTTGGGTTTAGATTACTCCAGTTAAAAGAAGGTAAAGACAGCCATATACTTATCTGGTTAAAATTTTGTAAAAATGAGTCATATTAGACAGATTCCTTTTACACTTTCTTTGGCAATGCAAAAAAAACAATAGAGAATCGAAAGAGGAGTAACAACCATGGAATAAAAATGGTCCCTGGTTAGGCTCTGGACCAAAGAGAAAAGGCGATGTAGCACAACTTACATTTTTTTACACACATGCTATGCTCTCTTCTTTAATCATTTGATAGCCCCCACAACTTTTTCCTTTCTTCTAATCTCCTCCCATGAATCTTAACAGTTCCAAATTCATCTTTTACATCATTACACATTATAACATTATACACTTTTTAGTTTGAAATATGAACATAGCCGAGTTTTTAATGGCCACAAGAAAAAAAAAAAAAAAAAAAGATTTGGCCGAACTCAAGATCTCTTGACTAGAAAATGAGACTTGCCATCAAAACTAATAAAAGAAAAATTCAAAAAATATAGCCCGAAAATATAGATATTAAGTTATAATTAACTAAACGGCCACAAATCCAAACTTGGTCCGTTTGCGCTCAGAACTGGCTCTGAATTGGCTCTGAATATGAATATGATATACATTATACTACATGATATACATGCACACATACCTTTCACATGCTACATGTGAGTAGGGGTAAAGTGTAGCTCACCAAATAGAGGCACTTGCCCTCATATGACTTTTGTGCCAAATACAGCTTTCTTTGAATTTGTTTCATACTTCAAAATACTAAAATTAAAAATAAAAAAACACACACACACTCACTAATTAACATATTTTTGTATTTATTTTCTGCTCTGAAGAAAAAAATTCCCCTTTTTCAAATTAGTTAAATAGTAAATACATTATGAGATAACTGATATGAATTATCATCTCTCTTTTTTTGGTTTTTTACTCTATGACGATTGGGCCAAGTATGGGCCCATAAACTAAAGTCAAGATCTAAAAAGTGGTTAAACTTCTTTTCGGATAAATCATCAACCTCGTCCATCTCCTACCTGCTCCATTGCTTCACCAGCAAATGATATATTCTGTTTCACAATCCCAACACGCCAATTTTATTATTATCTGTTTCACTATTATAATAGAATATTGTCAGAGATAATGCTATGTATACAGAAAATATAAATAAAAAAAATCATATCACAATAATTGTTTTTGAACATCAGTTTAATTACATTAAAAAATACAATATTTTCATCATGGAAAAATAATAATTTAACCAATTATAAATTTATGTCACTCAAAACTGTTCACTTATACTTAAAACTCTTGTATAGCTAAATACAGAAAGAAATGTTCTGGTGAAAGTTATAATAATACACAATATCTTTCTTTCTTTTTGGTCAATTATCAAGTTACAATTTGTGAAGAAAATTACTAGTCTTTTTAGCAATAAGTATTTGACTTTAACAAAAACTGGACGGTGCCAAACATATAAGAATAGTAAAACTAAACTATACACTTGAAACAATGACAAATACTACAAAAGAAATTTTATAGTAGTTATCAACAACAAAATTGGCCATGTGGTTTTAGAGTCAAGTGGAGTATTATTCTCCCAGATTCCTCAATTAAATATTATTTAACAAAAAAAAAAAAAAATCTCTTTCAAAGTCTATTTTAAAAATACTAAACTTCACCTGTCTCGTCTCGAGAAACAGCCACGACATCTCTTTATTAAATTAGATACTAGTAGAGTTCTCATACTAGTATACATAACGTAAGCAAAAGTAAAGAAAGTAAAATTATTTTACCATGGCATGAGGAGTGGAATAATAGTAAATGTGTTGGCCATTATGACCATCAGGACACGGTGGTGGGTCAACGACATCACCGTGACATTCTAGATTAACACCGAATAGCCTCACCGTCCTTGAGCTCCCTGCAGCCACCGTCGGTGCTTCCGCGACGGCGCCTACAATTTTTTTCCACGTGCGCATCTTTAGTTATAATTTTTTTTTTTTTTTTTGTAGTTAAATAAAAAAGAAGAAGAAATAAAGAGCACGTTAGTCTAAGTGGATTGGACAGTTCTTCTCACGCGCATGTAACAGATTATTAAAAATTGTCGGATTTTTATTATAAAATGAAGAGAAAAAAATTGACGTAGACCAAAATGTTATCTCAGGTTGTTATTATATAAACTTACACACGCAAACTAAAATAATTGTCGTATATATTTTTCTAGATTAAAAAACGACTCATTAGTGTTTTAATCCCGACAACGTGTATATGAGAACAAAACTTGACAGCAATTATAATACGTTTAAGAGTTTTTAATTAAGATAAATATACATTTTTTTTTTTTAAAGATAAAGATAAATATACATTATGATACATTTCACTTCTCATAGATGAAATTTTTTTTTAACATATACCATGCATCAAAGAAGTTATTATAGAAAAATACTGTAATAAATTAGGTTTTACTTTAAAATACCATGTACACACCTATATATATGCATTAAAATTTTAACCAAACATAATTTTTAAAGGTGAAAAACATATCTAAATTAGTATATTTAACAAACAGAAAGGAGAATAATTTTTTGATATTATAATTGAGAAACAAACAACAACAAAAAAACAAAAAGAAATTAGAATTTTACCATAGTGTGAATACTCTTGATGAAGAAGAGTATTATTATTATTATTAGGGTAAGAAGAAGAAGTAGTTGACGCGTGTAGCATTTGACGATAAGGTGACCAATACGTCGTCGTATTATTACAAACTCTAGCTTCTTGAGACACGACGGCGGAAGAAGAGGAAGAAGCAGCAGCCTCGCCGCGTCTCCGCCAACCAATGAACAATCTCTGGAGATCAAAACGGTGACGTTGAAAGAAAACGACATCGCCTGCATCAAGATGCTTGTCTTTCACGTAACGACTCCAACCTTTAGTCAAAACATAACTCTGACTACTGTTCCAATAAGAGTAACGAAACTTCCAAGATTTGCCTGATTCGTCCTCGAAGCTTAAAAGCATTCCTTTCTCCGTCGTGGTCGTGGCCGCCACGTCATCGTTGTTGTTGTTGAGAGGGAAGTATTTCTCGGCGTGTTGTTTTGGTATGACTAGACGGTTTAGTTTTCCGACGTCGCTTGGTGTGAGTGATTTCTCAAACAAAGAGTCTCTTTGTTGTGGTGCTACGACGTCGTTTTGGTGGTGTAAAGAGAAAGTATGGTTGAGTGATGACATTTTTGTTGTTGTTGTGTGTGTGAGAGTTTGAGAGAGAAGAGAAGGTTTGGTGGTGAAAGAGAGAGATGGGTAATGGTACTAATATAGTATTATACGAAAGACAGTGAGAAGGTGAAAAAAGAAAATAATAATAATAATGCAATTTTGTGTAAAAATATAAATATATATATTTTTTATGTGCAACTGTGGGGGAAAACTATTTGGTGTTAGATGATGAGGAGAGGAGGACACGATACCGATAGTACTTTTAAGGTTTTGCGTGATGATATTTCTTTTCAATCATTATTCTAGTTTTCTCCCCTTTTTTGTTTTTGTTTTTTAAAAAAAAAAAATGTTGTTGCAGAGCATGTATATATGAAAAAAGAACATTTTGAAATATTACTATTAATTCTTTTTGGTTCTTTTTTGGTAAAAACTTGTCCTAAACGGCATTGGATCCCAAGATGTTCTATTGTTATTTATTTACAATGTCAGACAATAATGCTTCGTATAGTGTTAGTGTTTTAAGAAATGAGGTACAACATGGCTTGGTGCAAGGCCTTTTGAATTCATTGATTCCGAGTTCGGTTTTTATTGGAAACTAAGTTGTTATTATTAAACGGATTTTTTGTGCTTGATTAGAAAACCTAATCGAATATAGTTATCGGTACTATTTTCATAGGATTAGTTGAGTTTTAGTCCAGACACACCCGATTAACAAAAATAATAAAATATATATACATATTTTTCTTGTTTTAGATTTCATCGGAAAATCTAGAATCAGATTAGTTATCGGTACTGTTACTTTGAAAATTAGTCGAAGCTCATACACCCGACTAACCCAAAGAAAAAATAATATATGTATAAACATGTTTTTTCATGAATTAATATGGTTACTTATCAAATACTTTGCCTTGGTAATGACATAGTTATGCATACATCAGATTTTTTTTTCATTTCTAAGAAACCGAATTCAAATTCTGTTCGAGAAACCAAGGGTCAATCAAAGAATCAAAACTTTTTGATTAATCAACAAAAAGCTATGATATTAATTAATTTACAATATTTATGGTTATGGACTATCAAAGTAGATAAACCTTACTTATCAAGCAGCTATAAATGTGTGGCTTGCTTTAGTCAGACGATCGTTTTACATGTGCCATGTAATTCTGTTAATCGAGTCACCATTGGCTGTCTAATTAAAGGGATTAAATTCTCATAAATGGAGTAAATGGATATGTTACTTAATTGTTATGCTTCTTCGTGCATTGATAGACTATATAAACCATTTACTCCTTGTATGCGTGTTGTTTCCATTTAGCCGAGAACCTCACAAGTGACAAATGACAAATGACAAATGACAAAAAAAATATCTTCCCACCATTTGGTTAACAACCTCTTTTTGTCCAAGAATAAGATTCAAGTAACTGCTAATTAAACCATTTTCACTCACCAGAAAGACTATTTTCTGTCTAAATAGAAATATAGCTTTTCAATACAAGCACATCATGTGTTTTCAAACCAATAAATCTTTCCTCTGTTCCAAAAAGATGAATTTTTTGAGGAAAAATATTTTATTTCAAAAATGTGGTTTTATATTTTTTTCTATACATTTTATTTAATTAATTTATAATAAAAAATCCTAGAATTCAAGAAAAATTAATTGAAATTTTTTTGAATTACTATCATTTTATATGAACTATGTTTGTAATTTAAGTCAACATAAATTAAATAATAATTCTATGTAATAAAAACTATAAACAAGCACAAGACAATTGGTTTATAGAGAAGAGAATATAGGAAAATTTGATTTAAAAAACTGAGAGGGAGCTAGCCAAAGACCAAAGATATATACTTGGAATTCAAAGGGTGACCATAATATATCATGCAAACATAAACACCAACTACAGAAAAAATAAAATATGTTTAGATGACAGTGTTTATCCAGCTGCCAACACAAAAACAAACTTTTGACAATTAAATTTAAAATTAATAGTCGGATTAAAAGGAAGAAGTATCACTTTCAAACAAAAAAGTGTAATTAGTTTGTAAATGAAATCTATAAAGACAATTATTGAAAACGAAGACACAAACAAGGCAATGAAGAAATGGCGGAGAAAATAAGTGGGACCTAGAAAGTGACGAGAGGTTGAGATGATATAGAAGATTGGGATCCAACGGCTGAGAAGTGAGACGGTACATATTAAGCAAAAAGTAAAGAAGGTACAGAGGATAATTACCCAAGAGAAGCATGTGCTTTTGCCTTTCAGACACACCATCGCATGCATCTTCACTTCTACTACTTCTCACTTCTTATCTTACTTTTTTTTTTTTTTGTGTTAGTTAAAGTAATTACATTTTTATTCTCACTCTTTTTATTTTATTGTTTGTTTTGCTATCATTTCGTAATCGAAAGAGATAAAGACTTCAAATTTATTTGTGAGATCGACTTGACTTAATTTGTGGCCCTATTTCTCTTTTTTTTTTTTTTTGGGTCATTACAGTGTTAAGCAAACCATTCTATGCTTTATTTATCATACGAAACATTTAATCATTTTAGAAAAAGTGGTAATATATATTGTGATGGAAGAGAATTGTCAAACGTATAGAGGTTTATAATTAATATATTCATCATATATAGGCATTATATATAGTAAACCTTAATTCCTTACTCGATAGTTAATTTTGTTACTTGGATTGGAACCTAACTATGTTGATGTTTGATCGGCATATCATTTTTCATATATCCATATTTATTGACAAAGAACCATATGAGTAATTACGTCTCAATTTGTAATTTCATTTTATAATTAACGATGAATAAACCCAATGGATGATGGTTTAATGGTTTTTGAATATCCAAAATTATCGGTATTATACATGACCCATAAAAATATCCAAAATTTCTTGTGGTTCATTCTGTGAAAAATAATAATTATATAACTTATCATCAAGTCTACGGGAAATATCAAAGGGACGTGCAAATGGTTACGTACGTGGTCCTCTTTTATTTTATTTGTCGAATTTTCCCGAACTGTCGTTTTATTTAACATTTTTATCATCTACTAATATATACGACACCCTAATATGATTATACATATCATCTGTAAATAATAGGATCATGAAATATCTGTCACGTGCTTTCAGGACATCATTATTGGTGCTTAGTGCTTACACGTTTCTAATTTTTCTTAATTATTTTGCAAATATATCCTCTATAATTACATATTAACGGTACGTATATATACTTCAAATAGTTTTTTTTCTAACTAGAATATAGAGTACTCTTGTAGAATTCAATTTCGGTTTTTACAAGTTTCAAATGAAATTAGTCTTGTGGCTGTTATACTAGTAGTAGTTAACATATCATCATATGGAATATATAATAATAAAAAAAAAGAAATTTGTCGGCAGATATATAACAATTTAATAGCTGAGAAAAGATAGTTTGGGTTTCCAATAGAATTGCAAGAGGAAGAAACCAAAGATGTGATAAGATTTGTTGCATGGGACTTTCCTCATCTTTTCGTGTTTCACTCCCTCTCCTCACTAAGGTGCTGTTCGTTTCAGCGTTTGGATGTTGCATCCAGATATTGCATCCAAATGTAGTATTCAGATACAACATCCAGATGTTGTTCGTTTTGATAATTGACTTTTGTATCCAGATATTACATCTAGATGTAGTTTTGTTCGTTTCTATGTTTGTGTCAACATCTCGACGCGCATTATATTAAAATGACTAAAAAGGACATGTCTTTATATTACCATATCTTCTATGATATGCATCTAAATATTTATTTTTTTTACAGAAAACGAAATTTTGCGATTTTTACGAAAAATGAGATTCAACGGTTTTGGCGGGAAAACATAATTTTACGGTTTTGATCAGAAAACAAAATTTTGCGGCTATGGCGGGAAAACGAAATTTCGCGGTTTTGACGGAAAAACGGAATTTTACGGTTTTGGCGGAAAATCATAATTTTCGGTTTTGGCGGAAAAACGGAATTTTGCGGTTTTGGCGGGAAAACATAATTTTACGGTTTTGGCGGGAAAACGGATTTTTGCGGTTTTGGCGGGAAAACATAATTTTACGGTTTTGGCGAGAAAACGGAATTTTGTGGTTTTGGCGGGAAAACGAAATTTTGCGATTTTGGCGGGAAAACTGAATTTTGTGGTTTTGGTCGGAAAATGGAATTTCGCGGTTTTGGCGAAAACTTGAATTTCGCGGTTTTTTTTTTTTTGAAAAATGAGATTTTTATGGCGGTAAAACGAGATTTTGCGGTTTTGATAGAAAAACGAAATTTTGCGGTTTATCGAAAAATATTATTTTATGATTTTGATGTTAAAATGTATTTCCGTAATTTAAACGTAAATATGTTATTTTTTTATTTGAAATTTTCATTATATATTTTGGTTGAGAATTGTTTATGTAAAGGGATTAAATATATTTTTGAATAAGGGTATATTGGTCTTTTGACCGTTTGGATGCAGTTGTTGCATCCAAATTCAAGTTTGAGTTGCATCCAATTATTTTGGATGCAATTGATTCTGCATCCAATTTTCGCATCCAGATGCAGTTCATAATTGATCACAAACGAACAACATCTGGATATTGCATCCAGATGCAGCGTCTAAACGCAGAAACGAACAGCACCCAACTTACTAACTATTTTTACTAACTTTTCACTCCCATTAGACCACTAGAGACACTCTAACATGACTGTCTTATTTTTTTTTGTCGTCTTTTTTTTTATTAGATTAAAAAAACAAACCCACAAAGGGGTACTTACAATCCCACGGTGGGGAACATACAACCCAAAGATGGGTAACTGACCTCACAACAATTAAGGTGAACTAACAACTCTCCTAGATGGAGAAGAACAAATCCCAGATCGGGATTACAAAGTCTAGAACAACAGATGAATCTAGACTTAGGATATCTTCTTACATCCCTTTGCTTTGACACAAAGCCAATTAGGGATTTACCCCAAACATCCCATATACTTGGCACTAAGCCAATTCGGGAATCAACCGTAAGAAACATACCCCTGAAGATTTGTTCTCCTCGATCTAGTACAAGGAAGATGACAACAAAGTTAAAAACTATAGCAATTTAAACAGACTTATTAAAAGATAACTACAAGCTTCTAAGATAAGCTTGGCTAAATTAAAGATCCTAAATAAGCCACGTGGAATCTTCATTTTCACACAAAAAAAGGAAGTGGTGATCTCTGCCAGCAAAAGGAAAGTTAGCAAAAGGAAAGTGACTTCCACACCACCATGATTCCTGCAAGCGTTCCACAGTGGGATTTCTATACCCAGTGAAATTGTTTTTGATGAGTCACTGTAAAACTCAACCAGATCTTCAGAGATCCAAAACCTTGAAGGCTTTTTCCAATCGTTAGCAATTTCATCTGCACAAAAAAGGAAAGAGAAGATTTTTTTGAATCCTTGAAAGAGATTTAGGAGTTCAGATCTGGGTATAAAAAATCTTCTCTTAAGTTTCAAAAACAGATCTGAGGATAGAGATGAAAAGCCAAAAAACGTAACTAAAAAATATGTACAACTTTTCTCAGTGTGGACATCGGAGAGACGCCGCACACCGGAAAAGTGACACTGTAAAAAGCTTGGAAAGAAGATCAGAGAGGAGAGATTTTGTAGAGTGTCTTAAATATTTAAAAATGATTTTCTGTTTAAGATTTGTATTTTGATAGAAATATTATTTAATTATTTATGTAAAGTAAAAAAAATATAACAATACTTAAATTTAAATCGAAACATAAAACTTAAAGTTAATGATTAAATATTAATAAATTATTACATATATCATAAGACCAAAAAACAAATCGAAACATAAATTTTAAAATTTCAATATTAATAAATTATTTAGTATTAATTAATGTTGAACTATCAATAAATTGTTCTATCAAAAATAAGTCTAAATGTTTTTTTGTGAGGAAAGTTTACAAGTTTGTTTCTAAAGATCAGGAAAAAAGAAAATTAGAAGTTTTGCAGTGTTTAAAAAAAAAAATTATTTCTCTGTTTTTTTTCTTCTGATATCTGTGTAAAAATAAAAACTAAAAAAACACCCAATGAAATCAAGCCATGTGCGTGTCTTACCTCATGTGTTCGGGGCTCAACGACTTTGGCATTTGTTTTTTTTTTTTTTTTTTAATTTTTGGGTTTAAATAGTGAGAGACATGGGATGCCCTTTACCCGTGTTACTAGTTTCTTTCTAGACGTTCATATTAGTTATAATTTACAATAAGATCCGCACAGTTTTATCAAATTAATTTTAGGACCTTCAGGCCTTTTGTACAATTTAGATTTTAGCCTAACAAATTTATTATACAAAGCCGACCAAAAACCAGTCGATTAATCCAGTGTGCTATTTAAAACCAGTTTTGAAAGTTATGATGAATCGCTTGAAACCTTTGCTACCAAGGTTTATTCCCAACCCCATCAGGGTTTGTGTTGGAGAGACTCATATCCAATAATATCTTAATAACTCATAAGTTGGTTCACGGTCTAAGAACTCAGTCATCTAAATATTTCAAAGGAACATATATATACCTTTGAAGACATTTAAAGCTTACGATCGAATTGAGTTATATACCAGACTCCAAGCACAGGTAAACACTTTCGTTTTTTTAATAAAACTCAACAAGAACACCAAACATCGAAGAAGATTAGCCAGAAGCACTAACCTTAAGGAATAACTTCAGCACGAAGATAACCTTGGCCGAGAAAGCCTTGATTTCAAGACCATACGGAAGGAGAAACAAAATCTGATAAAACAGAGGGAAAAATCATGTGGATTCGGATTTTGCAATAAGAAGACTACCTTCCCTGACGTCGACTGATTGAAGAAGATGAAGTTCTTAGTTTTCTCAAACTTGTGATACAGTTCTCAGAAACTCATGTGATTGTTTGCAATATGAAAGCACGAGCTCTTCAAGAAATGGAAGTTTCACAAGTGCTTCGACAAATCCCTCGTCTCTGATACATGACCTGCTAATAATTTGTTTGTAAAAGTTAAAAACATTATCCAAGATAGAGAAGAAGAAAAATAAGATGTAAAATATAATCACAAAATGTAAGTTTCTAGCTTTCCAAGAAGCAGAAAAGCCAACCTTAACTTAGACCAAATAAAGATGGCAGGCTTTATCAATGAAATTCAATCAACATTTTCTTGTATACATTGGTACAATTTAGAAGATGAAGAAAACAATCAATCCTAGTGAGAACATTCATTAACATATATTGAGTTCTAACTTGCAATGCATACATTTGGCGATCCTCACTTAAGCTTCATGAGTCTATCTAGCTTTGAATTATCTCACACCTGTAACCTGAGAAGTTTAGCTTGAGTACGTGGCCTATTGCCTTCAAATTCAGTTTTGGCCATGATTTTGAGTTCTCGAGTAACTTCAACTTGTTGAAGTTTAGCAACTGCATTCAGAAGTCATTTTTTTTTATATATAGTAGAAAATACATGTCAAGTCCAAGGTTTCTCAAATTACTCGAACTGAAAAGAGTTAAAGCGTATAATCATCATAACAATAATAAGAAATTCTCATAATACTGATAAACTCAGAAGGATATAATAATCTTACTACAGTTGACACTCTAGTGATGCTTATGGCTAGTCTGTGATATTTGAATGATTTTGTATGGTCAACTCAAAAATTTAATCCTTTAGGAACGCTGCTTTTCAAGATCCCCCACAAGGTTAAACGTTGGAACATTGGCGTAAATCAAGATGTTTCAGGTTAAGACACTTGTTAAGAATGGCGTTTAAGCCGATGTCTGTTAATCTGACAAGTTGGAGGTGGCGAAGCCCAGACATATTTTCAGCAATTGCTAAAGCTTCATGGTCAGAATGTTTCCAAAGGTCCTTGCAACTAGCGCACTTTAGCTTCAATGTCTTCATATTTGGACAAGACTGCCCTGCAACTTTCAGAGACTCATGTGACAGTTTACAGTATGAAAGCTCGAGGTCTTCAAGCAATGGAAGTTTCACAACTGCTTCGACAAATCCCTCGTATGTTACTAGACCGCACCTTACAAGCTTAAGGCATCTGAGATTACTTGACCTGCAAGGGATCGTGTGGAAAAGTTAAAAAAACATATTACAAGATACATAAGAAGTACCAAAGAGAGATCGTGGCCGAACCTATGGGCGATGTAACTGAGGAGAAAATCAGTACAAAAGTACCAAAGAGAGATCTCAACCAAACCACCTTGGCTGCGATCAACTGCGTGACGGCATATGGTCTCGAGGTCATGGTCCATGCTTTCCGAATAGCCGTAGTTATATATGTCAATTTTCCTCCATATGGAGGGGTCTTTACAAAGACGATGCCAAGATCTGCACACTATCTGAGCACTTTTCAGTATTTCAATCGCGCCAAGGCGGAGGAGGATTGATGATATCAGTTCCGGCGGAAGCTCCGCCCAGTTTCTATATTCTCCAAGGGTTTCCAATCCGAGCTAAATTACAAAAATGATTCTCATAAGTCTTTACATATTTATAAAACTTGGTTCGGGATATATATATATAGTATAACTAGTTTAGGGATAACTAATTAAAAACGCATTGATGTAAATATATTGAATTTTGAAATTGACAATTCGTATAATTTTTATATGTGAAATTAAACTCTAAAATTACGATTCATACAATTATTTTAAATTTATTATAGTACTATTATATCAACTCACGTCGAGCTCATCCAACTTTATTTATTATAATTAATCCTCTAAAATATTTACCGTTGTTAAATAGGGAAAACACAAGCTAAATTTTATAAATGCATAATTATCAATTTAGAAAGCTATATCTTACATTTTTTTTTTTTTTACAATATGGTCCTTCTATTACAAGACTTCTATTAAAAACATTTCAACTTAGTTTTGATCTTGGCAGTTCTTGTTATGTTTGAGTTTGAGGCATTTTGGAAACTCCTGCAGCTCAAACTTTTGGTCAAAAGAAGATGAAGTAATCGCATCATTGTGACAGAAGCCTATAAACTCTTTTGGCGTTTAGGTAGTGTAGACATACAGAAAAACAAAAGACATTATTACTAAGGTCACATAACACAAGGACACACAAGTCCATAAACATTATGGGCATATGCCCAAAAGGGGTCATCATAGAGTTCAACAAGGTTTAACCTGCAAATCTGATGCGTCTACAAAAGCATATCATCATATAGATCATATTGGTCATAATCAGAATACTCACTAGCACCTGAGAGGCCATAGTCATACTCATCATCTGACATGAGATCAATATCAGAGAAACCATAAAGGTAATCATCGTCATCTGAATCCATATCGTTAACCGTTGCATCATATGGGTAACCACGAGTAGAATCATGAGGTCGTCTCACAACTTTGATCTTCTCTAAACACCGTTTCTCCAGATCACCAACAAGGTTAACATTGAAACATTGACGCAAGTCAAGATGTTCCAGGTGAGGACACTTGTCAAGAATGGCCTTTAAGCCGGCGTCTGTTAATCTGTTCCCGAAAAGCTGGAGGTGGCGGAGTTTAGGCATCGTTTCAGCAATCGCAAGAGCTTCATCGTCAGATTCGTTGCGAGGGTGCCTGTAACCAGTGCAGTTTAGCTTCAACGACTTCATATTTGGACAAGACTTGCCTACAGTTCTTAGAGACTCTTCTGACACATCACAGTATGAAACCTCGAGGTCTTCAAGCAATGGAAAGCTCACAACTGCTTCCACAAACCCCTCTTCAGTTATTGGATAGCACATCACAAGGTTAAGGGTTCTCAGATTACTTGACCTGCAACAAATTGTAGGCCAAAGTGAAAAAACATAACCTAAGATTTAGCAGAAGAACAATAAGGATGCAAACTATAATAAGAAAAGAAGCCTCCCAAGAACCTGAAAGCCAACCTTATAGACCTCAGAATCATGGTGTATATTATCTACTACAAAACGGAAAAGCAATGGATTAACATTCACAAACCCGAACAATATACTTGTCCTTGTATACATTGGAACAATTAACATACAGAGAACACTCCATAACCAAAACCACCGATTCAACATTTTGATTCCCAAGGTGTAAGGCATACATATTTCCAAGTAAGAGTAACCCAATACCAAACAGTGCTTTCATCAGAGAATCAACTCAGGAACAACAAGCATTTTCTTAATTACCCAGGCAGATACGTCAAATCAGATCAAATCAACCCAAAATTGAGTCAGAGATGTAACCTCTCAGCGATGTAATTGAGGAGTTCGTCAGTACCGAAGTACCAAAGGGAGATCTCAGTCAAGCCTCCTTCGCTACGATCAACGGCGTGACGAGTCATGATCTCGAGATCGTACCCCATGCTTCCCAAATCTCCCGGATTCTGCATGTCGATTTTCCTCCACATGGAGGGATCTTTACAGACGCGACGCCACGATTTACACACTTTCTGAGCGCTTTCAAGTATCTCAATCGGCCCGAGGCGGAGGAGAATCGATGACGTCAAATCCGGCGGAAGCTCCGCCCAGTTTCGATATTCGCCGCCAGGAGGCAAAGACGGAGAGGCAGAGGAAGAGGAAGAAGAAGCCATACAGTACTTTTTATCTGATAGGGTCAAATTGTCAATCCATTAAATAGGAGAAAGAGAGAGTATGCGTTACAGTGTTACTCTTTCTAGACGCTCATATTAGTTATTATTTACAATAAGGTCCGCACAGTTTTATCAAATTAATTAGGCCTTCATGAGGTCTTTTGTACAATTTAGCCTAACAAATTACTTATACAAAGCATACCAAAAACCAGTGAATTTAGCATAACGGAAAGTATTAACTCTCGCAAACTGCCATGAATCTGGTTAATCTGGAGATGATGGTGGTCATTAATCCCCAAATTTAGCTATCGATAAATTTTTTTTTGCTGGACGGGTTATGGAAAGAAGATGGGTCTACATCAGACATCGGCTGGATTTGTTATTTGAATAATCAATCAATCTTAATGGGTGGTAGGAGTGTAATACGGAGCCTTTATTCGCTTCATACATAATTTCAGGGTCTTTTATGGGTTATACAGATGATTTTTGAACGTGGTCTTTCATGGTATTTTTCCTATAACAGATTTCTCGGACTTGTTGAAGATCATTCAGGACCCAAATATATGGCCGAGTTTTGATGTCTAGTGGGATATTTTTGCAGAGCTTCGAAGACGACTCCCATCATTCTCTCTGATCTACACTAAACGCGACTCTAACCGACATGCGGACTGGCTCGTGCAGTTCTAGAGGTCATTTTGAATTTTCTTTTGTAAACCGGTTTCCACCTTCGTGATAAATGGTCAATCTCATGACTTTATTTTAACTACAGCGTGGTCAATGTTTAATTGACCTTGCTTTACTTCTAAGGAGGTTAAGAGCTCTCATCAATTTCTCACGCGTCCAAGTCCCTAGGTTCTGCATTGGCATGCCACCTACCGATGAGGGAGGATCGAGTCGCCAAAGAGCAGGAGTCGCAACCCACCAGGTGCCTAAATCTATTCATGCCATTTTCTCTCTTTTTCTCTTTATTTTTGTTCTTATCTTTCAAGTTTATGCTCTACTTTCTGTTTTATCTGTGACTTGGATGTTTGCATTGGGTACTATTTGTAGTATTTTCTATTTTGCATGTGTTTGTTTTCATTTTACAGAACTTATGAATAACCAGTCAGAAACAACTAGGCAAGTTAGTGGCGAAATTTTCCAGAAAATTGTATGATCTAAACCGGTGAACGTCAAAATTTTGAAAATTCTCTAAATTCTTGTCAAGCCAATTCGATAGGTGGGAGCTTCGATCGAATTCACGGTTCTTCTTGATGAATTGATTACACTAGAAGCACATGGATACTGCCAGACCATTAACCAACTACTCCAGACTCCAAGCACAGGTAAACACTTTCGTTTTTTTCATAAAACTCAACAAGAACACCAAACATCGAAGAAGATTAGCCATAAGAACTAACCTTAAGGAATAACTTCAGCACGAAGACAACCTTCGCAGAGAAAGCCTTGATTTCAAGACCATACGGAAGGAGAAACAAAATTTGATAAAACAGAGGGAAAAAATCATGTGGATTCGGATTTTGCAATAAGAAGACTACCTTCCCTGACGTCGACTGATAGAAAAAGATGAAGTTCTTAGTTTTCTTAAACTTGTGATACAGTTTTCAGAAACTCATGTGACAGTTTGGGATGTGAAAGAAGGAGCTCTTCAAGAAATGGAAGTTTCACAACTGCTTCGACAAATCCCTCGTCTCTGATACGGTAGCATGCTAGAAGCCTAAGGCTTCTCAGATTACATGACCTGCTAATAATTTGTTTGTAAAAGTTAAAAAACATTATCCAAGATAGAGAAGAAGAAAAATAAGATGTAAAATATAATCACAAAATGTAAGTTTCTAGCTTTCCAAAAAGCAGAAAAGCCAACCTTAACTTAGACCAAATAAACATGGCGGGCTTTATCAATGAAATTCAATCAACATTTTCTTGTATACATTGGTACAATATAGAAGATGAAGAAAACATTCAATCCTAGTGAGAACATTCATTAACATATTGAGTTCTAACAATGCATACATTTGGTGATCCTCACTTAAGTCCCTTTTTTGAGATATAGTAGATAATACATGTCAAGTCCAAGGTTTCTCAATTTACTTGAACTGAAAATTATTGCATGCAGTGGTGGCCCCGAGGCCAAGCAAGCCAAGCAGGCGCTTGCGGCCCGTATTTTTAAAAATTATTTTCGGCCTTTTTTTCAAGAGTAGTACTTTGGTCTAGTGGTGGAGGTGTTAGGCTTTTTTGTATGGAACTCGAGTTCGAGGTCCTAAACTTACAAATTTTTTTAAAAAAATTTTTTCCCCTTAAACGTTTTTAAAAGAAGGGATCTCACGTTTTTTTTAATTTTTTTTTTTTTTGAGCAAAAGAAATCTCACGTTTTTTTTGAAAAAAAGATAAGTACAAAACAGAAAAGATAAATGGAAATTTTGATTTACAAAACAATTAAAGAAATTTAAATTAATGAAAAGTAACAGAGGAAAAAAAACCCTAAACCCACGTTTTTTCTTTCATCTTCTTCCTTGTATCTCTGATTCATAAACTACAAAACGAAAACTTCTCTTCTGGAACTTTGCCTTCAACTCACAACAGATTATACTCCCTCCCTCATTGTTGCTCTTCATCACTTGACAATTTGTTTGATTCAGCAGAAGCTTTTCAATAATTTGGCCAATTTAACTAGGTTTGTGTTTCTGTTTGTTTGCGTTTTTCCATTCAGTTTTTCTCCTTGAGAAATTCATATATGTACTGTTGTTCCATAGATCAAATATTCAAATCATTAAGCACTTTTGATATGGAAAAAACTTGTGATATTGAGTTTATGTTTCTATATGGTATTTATGAATATGTTTTCTTTGCTGCATTGCTTCTTTCTTTGTACTAAATTAACTTTTCAATTGCAGTAAGATGTCTCCAAAGCGAATAAAAAAAGAGATGGGAGGTGCAGAAAAACTTAGAAAAAAGAAGAAACAGAAAGAGGAGGCAAAAGCTCTCGAGTATTCGCTGTTGAATTTTTATCCTAAATCTTCATCTTCTAAAACAGAAGAAACTAAGGATGAAGACATCAACATAGATGAGGAAGAGGCTGAAATTTTAGAAAAGCATCGAGATGGAAACATCGATGAACATGGAGATGAGCATGAATGTGAAGAGAATGCGAATGAGAATGAGAATGAGAAGGAGAAGGAGAAGGAGAAGGAGAAGGAGAATGAGAATGAGAATGAGAACGAGAATGAGAAGGAGAATGAGAAGGAGAAGGAGAAGGAGAATGCGGATGCGGATGAAGCTGGTGATGTCAGGGAATATCAAATCCCTGGAGATGTTAATGATCCTGGAAATTGGAAAAAAGTTGAAAATAGAATGAGAGATTTTCTAGTTGAAAAGGGTCCAATGCCAAGGCTTCCAATTGACTACCATTTTCCAAGAGATTTCATGGGCAGATGTTTTTCTCATTCTTATTATACAAGAGAAATAAGGAATGGGGAGAAGCAGGATAGACGATGGCTAGTTTACTCAAAGGTAAAAGATAAGATCTTTTGTTTTTGTTGTAAATTATTCACTCAAGACAAAAATGCGAGTCAAGTGGCAACATGTGGATACGATGATTGGAGAAACATTTCACAGATGCTTAAGGAACATGAGAGAAGTCATAAGCATATCACATACATGACTAATTGGATAGAGCTGGAAATGAGGCTACAAGAGAACCAAACTATTGACAAGCAGCTTCAAGAAGAGGTTAGCAAAGAGAAGAAGCACTGGAGAGATGTGTTATTGAGGATAATTTCTTTGGTAAAGGGTCTAGCAAAAATGAATATACCATTTCGTGGCAAGAAGGAAAAGGTTTATGAGGATGGCAATGGAAATTTTTTGGGCATGATTGAGGTATTTGGAGAGTTTGATTCAGTGATGAAAGAGCACATTAGAAGAATTAAAAAACGTGAAACTCACTATCATTATTTGAGTCACAAAATTCAGAATGAGTTGATAGAGATGCTTGGGAGTGAGATCAAACAAATGATCTTGAAGAAGGTACAATATGCAAAGTATTTTTCAGTTATTGTTGATTGTACTCCTGATATTAGTAATAGGGAACAAATGTCCCTAATCATCCGATGTGTGGATATTTCTGAGACCTTGCCAAGGATTGAAGAATTCTTTTTGACATTCTTGGAAGTCAAAGACAAAACTGGAGAAGGCCTTTTTAATAGCCTTCAGGATGCATTGCTTGATCTAGGTTTGAATATTGATGACATTAGAGGGCAAGGTTATGATAATGGGTCAAATATGAAAGGAAAAAATAAAGGAGTACAAAAGAGATTGCTGGAAATTAATCCAAGGGCAGCCTACACACCATGTGGTTGTCATAGTTTGAACCTTGCACTTTCAGATATCGCTTCTTCGTCAGAGATAGCAGTATCATTTTTGGAATTATTCAGCGTATCTATTGTTTGTTTGCATCTTCAACAAATAATAGTGAAGTTTTCAGAGAGAATGTGAATGGTTTTACAGTTAAGCCATTATCACAAACTCGTTGGGAGAGTCGCCTCAGAAGCGTTGAGGCAATACGATTTCAGGCTCCTAAGATACTAAAGGCTTTGTTTGAGCTGGCTAAACAAACGAAAAATCCGCAAACACGAAGCGATGCTGAGTCTTTTGCAATGAGTGAAACTCATGGAATTGGTAATTTTGAGTTTTTGGTGGGAATGATTATCTGGTATGAACTTTTGTTTGCTGTTAACAAAGTTAGCAAGATTTTGCAGTCAAAAGATATGGATATTGAGACAGCTATTTATCAACTAAAAGGTCTTGTTTCTTTCTTTGAAAGCTATAGAGACACAGGTTTTGAAGCAGCAAAAGTGGAAGCGACACGAATTGCAATCGATATGAAAATTGATCATGTGTTCTCTATGAAAGCAAAACGGCTTAGTAAAAGGAAAAGATTTTATGATGAAGAGCCTGAAGTTGGGGAAGATGTGACATTGAGTGCGGAAGATGATTTCAGGGTCAATTATTTTATCCAAATCGTGGATCAAGGTTTGGTTTCTTTTGAGACAAGGTTTGATCAACTTCAAAGTTATGAAAATATTTTTGGATTTTTATTTGACTTGAAGAAGCTAAAATCAGCAAATGATGAGAAACTGATGGCTTCTTGTGCCAACCTTGAAGTTTTTTTGAAGCATGGTGATTGTTCAGATATTGATGGTAATGAATTATTTTTGGAGCTAAAGCTTTTAAGAGTAGGTTTGGCAAAAGAGATCACAAAGGTTGTCGAGTTGCTGGATTATCTAAAAAAGACAGAGAGTTGTTTTCCGAATACTTGGATTGTGTACCGTATAATGATGACGATTCCAGTGTCAGTTGCCTCTGCAGAATGAAGTTTTTCAAAACTGAAGCTCATAAAGTCTTATTTACGGTCGACTATGTCAAATGAGAGGCTGAATGGATTGTCGATGTTGTCTATTGAAAAAGGTATGGCTGAAAAGCTTGACTATACAAGCTTGATGAATGAGTTTGCGAGTAGAAATGCAAGAAGAATCATATTGAATCATATTCCAACAATAATGTATTAGACTTTCATGACTTTCACGCTTTTAAGTTCTTGTAACTCTTGTTCAACTTTCATTATTTATTTGTTAAGTTTGAAAAAAAAAATTTATAATATACATAGAACCGGCCTTTTTTTTTTTTCTCTAGCTTGCGGCCTTCTAAAACTCAGGGCCGGCTCTGATTGCATGGAAGGAGTTAAAGCATAAAATCATAATAGCAATAATAAGAAATTCTCATAATACTGATAAACTCAGAAGGATATAATAATCTTACTACAGTTGACACTCTAGTGATGCGTATGGCCAGTCTGTGATATTTGAATGATTTCGCATGGTCAACGCAAAAATTTAATCATTTAGGAACGCTGCTTCTCAAGATCCCCAACAAGGTTAAGGTTGGAACATTGGCGTAAAGCAAGATGTTTCAGGCTAGGGCACTTGTTAAGAATGGCGTTTAAGCCGATGTCTGTTAATCTGTTCTGGACAAGTTGGAGGTGGCGAAGCCCAGGCATATTTTCAGCAATCGCTAGAGCTTCGTGGTCAGAATGTTTCCAAAGGTCCTTACAACTAGCGCAGTTTAGCTTCAATGTCTTCATATTTGGACAAGACTGCCCTGCAACTTTCAGAGACAAATGTGACAGTTTACAGTATGAAATCTCAAGGTCTTCAAGTAATGGAAGTTTCACAACTGCTTCGACAAAGCCCTTGTCTGTTACTAGATCGCACCTTACAAGCCTAAGGCATCTGAGATTACTTGACCTGCAAGTGATTGTGTGAAAAATTAAAACATATTACAAGATACATAAAGAAGTACCAAAGAGAGATCGCTTTCAAACCTCTGGGCGATGTAACTGAGGAGAGAATCAGTACAAAAGTACCAAAGAGAGATCTCAACCAAACCACCTTGGCTGCGATCAACTGCGTGACGGCATATTGTCTCCAGGCTACACTTTATGTTTTCGGAATAGCCGTAGTTATAAATGTCAATTTTCCTCCACATGGAGGGGTCTTTACACAGACGACGCCAAGATCTACACACTCTCTGAGCACTTTTCAGTATCTCAATCGCGCCAAGGCGGAGGAGGATCGACGATATCAATTCCGGCGGAAGCTCCGCCCAGTTTCTATATTCTCGGCCTACCATCGCCGACGCTGGAGATGGTCTTTTCAAGGGTTTACTATCCGTCAATAAATTACAGATATGATTCTCATAAGTCGTTACATGCATATTTATTAAAACTAGTTAGGGTTTTTTTGGATAATTAGGCCTCTAAAATAGTCAGCGGCGGCTAAATATGTACCCTATAAATTAACAACCTTATTATATAACTAGATATAAAAGTAGAGTAACTTTGGTGAATGATTTAACAAAATCCGTGTATACATGTTCTACACATGATTAAAAATTTAGATTATCGAAATTTAACAAAAACTTTTTTGTAAACCAAATTCATTATTTTCGTCTCCTTATTTCATATTCATCAGTTTATAAAACTGAGAACTTCGAGACCAGTCTTCGACTAAATCCAAAAAAACACATGCATATATAATATCGACACGCATATATAGTAAAAAAACACATCCGTTGTGCGTAAAAACCGGTATAGACATGACATATAGAATAACCGTTTATTTTTCTTATGTGGGGATAGATTTTTATATTTTGGTCTGAATTAATCGCGAAGAGGTACTTGACTTATAATATCTTGGTTATGGTCTTTTCAGAATATCTTATATAATAAAGTAAATTAAAGTTCCTCTCGTAACTATTTACCAAAGGCTGCCATGTATCTCTTTTTAGTGTTTTTTTCCTTTAAGTCCCTCTCCATTTTTTTTTTATTAGTCATTAATTTACAGTAATTACATCAAAAATATAAATGTGTTTCAGAAAAAAAAAATGTTATCAATTATGTTTATAGAGAAACGCTTCACATTCTTTTATTATCTTTATAAAACTTTCGTGATTGATAATTATTGTAAGATATATTGGTCGTATTTCATTTGATCGTTAATCATATATGATTTCACTCTATATCTTTATATAATCTTTATATAATATAGTAATGTTCTTCTGATAACTATTCACCAGAGGCTGCCATGCGTCCCTTTTTAGTGTTTTTTTTCCTTTCAGTCCCTCTCCATTTATTTTTTATTTTATTAGCCATTAATTTACAGTAATTACATCAAAAATATAAATATGTTTTAAACAAAAAAGAAAAAAGCTATCAATTATGTTCATAGAGAACCGTTTCACATTCTTTTATTATCTTTGATACAAAATTGAACAGATACGATTGTTAGAAATCTCATGAAGAACTTCTTTTGTTTTAGTGTCGATTAAGATTAAGAAACAGAAATTCCTATGAAATCTCTAAGGAAAAACTGTCAAAATTTAACCTTTTCAGAAATTTTATATGATCGATATATATGTTGCATTACACTGTCATATGAAATAGCGTCATCTAAACGTTTTGTAAATAATGTACTTGTATTTTAAAGAGAAGTTAATATATCATGCTCCAAACACATGCAACAATCGAGCTTATTAGAATTGATCGTATTCTAAATTCAAGATAAAATATTCAGTTTTATACATTAAGATCCTTTCGCTAAACGTTACGTGCTTTCAAAACCAATTGTCCCAAATTTAGAGAAAAAGTGGCAAGTTGCAAAGAGAGTTTTCTTAATAACAACGACGGATGTAAGGATAATTCTTTTCAGCTAGTAACTTTAGCATAAAATTTTGAAGAAAACAAAATATATTTATTCGAGAAACAAAAAACGGCTTAGCTATTTTTTTCTTTTATTTTATTTGTAAGAAACGACTTAGTCAAAGTCTTTTTTTTTTTTCTTTTGTAAAAAACGGCTTGACGTAAGCTCTGTTTTTGTTTGTGAAAAACGGCTTGGTTAACGTAAGCTATGAGTCATAGCCTATGACTAGTATTAGATCACATCACCTCCACCTGTCCACCAACGTTGTTTAAGGGTGTGCCACACTAATCTGATCTCTAGGCAAAAAATAAATGAGAAAAAAAAGAAATATCAATATGGTATAGGATAATAGGAAGTTAGGAACGTTGCGTAAGACCATCATTACTCATGATCCTCTAACGGGATCTTTTTGATTAAATTAATATTAATTATATTAATTAATTAATGGAATATAAATTTTTTTGGCACTTTTCTGTTTTTAATCTCTTTTGCTGAAAAAGAAAACTTTAAAAAAAAAACACAACCAATAGAAAGGTGCTACGTGGCGTATCTTATGGTTTGCTTCCGGAGCTTCAATAGGTACCGGTTCTTCCCATTGTAATTTCTTTACTTTTATTTTCTTTATTTTTTGCATAGAATTATGTGAAGAACCCATTATACTTCCGTAAAGATCTACCAGTAATGGTGCTCTAAATAGACGCTGCAAGGACCCCTTAAGCAACGACACGTGTTGTGTTCTTATTGGGCGAACAGTTTTTTTCCTTTTTTTTACTTTTTTAAGAATAAAAATATTAAAATATATATAAAATTTACAAAAAACATTTTTTAAATAAAAAATTAAAATTTTTTTGTCAAAAATAATAAAAAATTATAAGAAAAAAGGAAAATAAGAAAAATTACAAAAAACAAAATAAAATTACAAAACGAAAAAAAATAAAATAAAAAATAACCTTACAAAATAAAACATAAAAGTAAATAACAAAAAAAATTACAAAACAACGAAAAAGAGAAATTACAAAAAACCTTTTAAGAATTTGTCGATATTACAAAAATCTTATTTTGATATAACAATTTCTATTAAACTTTACAAAAAAAAAATATATGTTCGGGTTTTTTTCGGTCTTTTAAAATATGTTTTACATTTTGTGTAGTATAAAATATTTATGTTTTCTAAAAAAATTTGAATTTAAATATACAATCATTTAAGAAATTAATAATTTAATAATTAAGAACTCTTGATAAGGGTTCTCTAGTGAAATGTGAATTTGTTAAAAATTGATAGTGGGTTGTTTAGATTAATTTAATATTAATTATATGAATAATTTAATGATAAGGAATTTTTAAGGAGTGGAGGTGGTCTTAATACGGTATATTCTAGTCATGACTTATAGTTGGTTATTGAGTTAACACCAGTGACTTTGATGGGTATTTATGTCAATTCCCCTGATCTAAAGTTTGTCAGGTGGCTTATATAATTTCAAATGTATTCTTGATTTCATATGCACCCTCGAGCGAATGACGATAGTCTCTCCCACAGAAGCGCATCAAGTGTTCTTGAATTACCGTGGAGAGGAATTACGTGACAGCTTCATGAGTCACCTCGTTGATGCTTTTGAGAGGAGTAAGATCAACTTCATCGTAGACAAATACGAGCTTAGAGGCCAAGATCTCAACAATCTATTCGTCAGGATCCAAGAGTCTAGGATTGCACTTGCCATCTTCTCCCCTCGGTTTGTATCGCGTTCTTAATTTCAAGCTCTTGATTATCTTGCTAGTTCAATGAAAATATATCCAAGAATCAGCATCAACTTGTTTTATAGGTACGCAGAGTCAAGCTGGTGTATGGATGAGTTGGTGGAAATGAAGAAACTTGTAGATGAAGAAAAACTTCAAGTCATTCCAATATTTTACAGAGTGAAGGCTAGAGATGTTAGAAATCAGACAGGCGAGTTCGGTGAAAATTTCTCGACACTCACGAGAGCTTCTAAAGAAGATGAATTTAAAAAATGGGAAAAAGCCTTAGAATGTATTTGTAACAAGATGGGTTTGTCGTTGAAAGACTCTAGGTACGTATTCATTCTAATTCCTTTTCCTTTTGAAGTCTTAAAGTATGATCTAAAGGTATATATACTTTTTGGTGGCAGCTCTGAAGCTGATTTTGTCAAGAAAATTGTTAAGGAGGTTGTCAGAGTTTTATAGAAGCCATTGGACTTGAGGAAGAAGGAAATCAGTTCGGAGGGAAAAGGAGAAAAGATTGCAATTGTCATTTCAAAAAGAGCAAAACCAAATTCTTCTTCTGGAGTTATAAATTATTCTTGAATCTGTTTTGTTTATTAGTTTATCTTTTTGTCTTCTATGTGTGGGTGATTTACTCTCAAGGACTTGAATAATAAACAATATTATAGCTTGAATAATAAGTGGCAGTTTTGCAAGTATTTTTAAAGTGGTAGTTTTTCAAAATAGTATTTTTTTAAATGGTATTTATTAGAATTTTTTAAAAAAATTTCCTAGTATCAAAAGTGTATTAGTATTTGTTTATTAATTGTATGTTAAAATCGTAGTTTCGCCCTCAATGTCATATGTTTACTTGGACAACATTGTTTTTAAAGACTTTCATAGTTAATATCTCAAATAAATGAATCTTGTTTACAGTTATTTTATATATCTCAAAAAGATAAATCTTGTTTGCAATTTCTTTCGTCAAACTGTTAAAACAGAATTTACCAAGTATATTTAGCCCAATGCATTTCCACGTATCTCAAGTTACTACAAGATGAATTCCTCTCAATATATCTTGCAATATTTATAATCATGAAAGGTTTATAAAGATTATAAAAAAATTTAAATTAGAGGGACTAAAAAAAAAAAAAATTTAAGACTAGGTCTTTGACCCGCTCGTACGCGCGGGTGAAAGACCTAGTATGTTTTTAAAAATTCTTTGACGTGTAAAGCTATTTTTTTCTTTGTTGTCGACGTGTCTGTTTTGTTTGTGGAGATACGAATTTTTGACGTGTCGTTTGACTGGCCGACTGAGAATTACGAGAGAGGGAGAGGAACTGATTTATCTCAAGTCTCAACCAATTATTAGTTTTTCTTATGCAATAAACTAAACCTAGCTGCATTTTTTTATTTTCTAGTTGTCTTTCCATACCTATTTCCACCTAAATAAAAAAAAAAATTGTTTGTTTCAAATCTTCAAAACAAAATTGTAAAAAAACGTCACATTTTTTGGGTTTTTTTTTTTTTTTTTTTTGTCAACCACATTTTTGGGGTTTAAGTCAAATTTGCTCATCACTTAAAAAATGGGAATGATTAACCTTATTTTTTTAGCACTCATCACATCGTTAGTTTTTTTTTTTAAAGCTAAGCTCTTTTTTTTTTCTAAAACTTTTGTTTTTTCTTTTTTATTTAAACCGTACGTGGAAACTCCGAATCTTTTGTTCATAATCTTCTCTGGTGACTAGAGTCAGCCATCGATAATACCGTATTTGAAACTTAAATCACTCATTCCAAATATATTCGAACTAGAGTAACAATGTTACTTTTGTTACTTTTGGATACACAACAAAAGTAACAATGTTGATCTCAATGCCAAAACATGTGGAGTGTCGTTTAAAAAAATTTGTAGAGTTATTCAGGCTTTGTAACCTTTGACACGAAGTCATTCGCAAGTACAAACTCATTACCATATTTCCCCAATCTTGAAAGAGAAATTTTTTTTATTTAGCGACAATAACATATGATTTTTATTTGTAAGGTATGCCATTTTTTCCGCTGTGAACTTTTTTCTTAAAAAACAATTGAAACAATTTCTTAAAGAAAAAATTTATTGTTAATACTCAATTTTAAAATTTTTGTAATTATTTCGAAATAACATATTTGTTCTTGTGTCACTTTTTTTTTATATAATAAATTTTATGTGTGATTCCTTAATTTCTATAGTACTCCAATTTTTAATGATAGCATTAATTAAATCAAATTGTAATTGATTTCATACATTTTCATCCATAAGTAGAAATTCTAGACCAATAAGTTGACCAAAGTTTATAGGGTTTCTTGCTTCCCATAAGTGAATGACCGTCTCAATGACTTGTTTCTTGTTAAAACCTTTTTGAAAATCTTCAAAGACCAAGCAAGGTAGTG